>PVKU01001883.1:0-262996 GCA_004027475.1 Anoura caudifer | reverse complement strand
TTTTTTTATTTTTCCCTTGTTCAGCATTCAGTTTTCTCTGGCCTACTGTCCTCAGAGGTGTCCCTAGATTCTCTGCCCAGGGACCCAGGCGCGAACTGTGGTCGCGCGCCCACAAGTCCCGATGTTCCCTGAGTCTTCCTTGCACAGGTTCCAACTGTCCCACGAACACGGTTCAACCCCTATGGTGCCCAGCGACTGCACGCCCTGTCGTGCCGGGTCTCCCTAGGCGCGCTGATGCACCGATCCCCTAGCAGCTGTTTACAATGTCGCGTGGGTGCAGACAAAGGTGCGCACTCCAGCTCCCGCGTTCGATCCTCCCGGGGCTATGAGATCTTAACTCCTGTCTGTGAGATTTCAAGCGACCAGGTTTATGCTGGCGTGGCGGGTCCCTGCTTGGCTGTCCAGGGAGTGGATGTCCCAGCTCCCTCCCCTGCATCTTACCGCCAGCCCTGGCCCGGTTTCTCGGCCCCTGCCCTGGTCTCCGCACCGCCGGAGTACTCTCCTTACCGTCCGGTTTTTCAACGTCCACTGCAATTTTCGATAATCTGTTTTCAAATATGCTGTGTTTCTGGTGTCTGTTTGCTGTGCTGCATTGAAAAATGTCCTGGTTTAAGACCTATGTGTGGGAGGCAAAGAGATGTACGTCCTCTTACCATGCTGCCATCTTCTCTCCTCCCTGTTAAATCGTTTTTTAAAAATTCTGTGACCACAGAGCTCTTGCCTGTGCTCAGAAAGAGCTGGGGAAGCAGCTCTCACTGCCCCATCTCCTCTCACTTCTCATGCATGTCTGGTGCAGCCACACACAGGGGTGGACATGACATTCTGAATTCATGTGGCTGGTCTGTGGGAACAGGGGGACAGCCCTGGGGAGCCAACTCATAATTAAACTTTCTTTACATTAAAAATTTGTAATGTAATAGTCACTAATTTTATCAAATGAAGTTTATTCACTTTTATTATTTCTAGTCCTATTTTTTATCATTTTTATTATAGTTTTTCATTACCATTTAATCCCCTTATAATCTGCCCTCCCCCCCGCCCCAGGAATCACCACACTGTTGTCCATGTCCACGAGTCCTTTTTCCTTTTTGCACAATCCTTCTACCCTTTATCTCAACCCCCCTTAGCTGTCATCCTGCTCTCTGTGAGTCTGTCTTTGTTTTGCTTGTTAGTTCAGTTTGTTCATTAGATTCCACATACGAGTGAAATCATGTGGTGTTTGTCTTTCTCTGACAGGCTTATTTCACTTAGCATAATGTTCTCCAGGTCCATCCATACTGTATCAAAGGGTAAAACTTTCTTCTTTTTCACAGTTGAGCAGTATTCCCTTGTGTAAGTATCCCACAGTTGTTTTATCCACTCAACTACTGATAGACAATTGGGCTGTTTCCATATCTTGCTCATTGCAAATAACATACTATTTTTGAATTTTTTCTTTTTTCCTTTATTTTCAACTTCTGTGTGCTAAATTTTCATCTTTTTGGATTGTATCACAATTTCAATTTGTACATATTCTAAATGATTAAAAGGTTGAAAAGTAAAATATAATAATTCAAAGTCTACAAAATTTTAATTAATGCTCACCAAAATGTAAATTAAATGTAAGAAACAAAAGATGAAAATTATTTTTGTTTTTTTCATTTTTTTCTAAAATACTCAAAAAAACTTAAAATTGAAATAAATTTTCAAATTATATTACTATATGTTGAAATAGAAAAAATACATTTAAATTATTTGCATGAAGCTGAAATATTTATTTGAATATTTGCAAATTTATTTAAATCTTATTTTTTAGCAATGCTATTTATTATTCTAGCATGTAATATTCATTTTAGTTGCCAATGTAAAGAATCAGTATCATGCCTCATGACTATTATATCTACAAACAAACATATAAAATGGTCAGAGCATGATGAATTATTTAACATGGGAGAATATTTCTATATTCCTTAGCTGTTCTGGGGAACTGATGTGAAAAACTCAGCAGCTCAAGTCTACCTCTGGAACAAGGAGATAAAACATGAACACAAAGCAAAAGAATAGATGTTTTGTGTTATGTTGTCATGCACAAATCTATTGCATTTGTACTGTCTGCAAAGAAGAATCACAAGTTAATTAATTTCTCCTCTTGCCTAACTTGCTCCTACAGCTGAAGTCCTGCAGCCTCTGTGTCTGACATTGACCATAGCACACCTGTGAACCATCTGGTGTTCACATGCATTTACCTTTTGTTCTGGGGGCTCAGGGCAAAAGATGTGGAGAGGCATTTTCCTGCGGCTTGAGTGCTACAGCAGTGGAGGTTCAGGCATCACACTGTATCAGAACTGATACAGTGCTGGAGGCCAAGAAGCAGAGGTGATGGTATACTCTTTAAATGCATGTTCTAATCTGTCTATAATATGCAGCTGCTTCCAAAAAAGGCAGCTCAGATAGAGGCCCTTGTTGGCTAGCTTTAAGGGTAGTGCTACACAGGAATAAGGTTGGGTTGTGGCCACACCCAAGATGAAATTAAAGATGAGCACTTAGGGACAGGGAGTAAGGAAGAAATGCTTTTGGTAGCCAAAGTGGATTCAGGATGTTTGACCTGAGTATCAAAAACCCATGTCTTTGTGACTGCACCTAACTGAAGATTCTGGTTAAAATAACACTACAGAAGTTACCCTCCCCAAAACACACACACACACTCTGCAGGAGTTGCAGACTCGCCTTGCCTGGGAATGGATTACATATACTCTGCTGTATGAAAGGCAGGAAAATGATACCTTACTCCCTTGCACTCTGACTTAAGTGAAACATACAAGTACCTGCAGAAAGCCCGTCCAGTGCCAATCACTAACATCCCCTTGGAGACTGCTTGAGCCTGCAGTTTCTCAGAATCACCATATTTTAGAGACCTTCGGTTTTCAGATTTTGAGGCTGATTTGCCAAGTCATTAAGGTAAAGCTTGGAATTGCTGAACAATGCATAGTACTTGCCTTCTGCCACCAACAACTCCCCAGTCAGATTTTTCTGGCTGCTCCCAGGGAAGAAACTAGCTCGGCTCTGGGCCCAGAGGTCCTTTACTTAGGACTATAGTCTGTGTGCCTTCCAGCCGGAGGGGCCACTCCTACCCCTTTATGGTCATTGGTCCATCAGAGAAGACATCCTGACCAGGACTCTTCTAATAATTTATCATTGAAAAATTATTTATTTATTAAGGCCTTTCTGTGCATCCAGCACATTTCTTATGGCCAGTGAACAAACCAAACCCTTGTCCTCACGGAGCTACTTTCTGTTATGACAGTAGATAGTGGGAAATTCTCAGTATCAGTCCATAACACGCCAGCTAATCAGAACAATAGAGAAGGGGCGAGATAAGATGTGCTGATTGACACTTGCTGTATGGGCCAATTGTGCAGGGAAGGTCTTCCTGTTAAGGTGGTACTTAAGCAGAGACCTGAATGAAATTGATTGTAGAGGAAGGATATGCATGAACCTGGAGCAAGGACATGTGGGCAGAGAACACTGAGAGTAAAAAGATGGATGTGCTAGGGTTTGTCACGTGTCAGAGGAACAGCACAGGAATCTGGGGTGGCAGAGGAAGGGTGAGCAAGGGGCGGGCAGTGGGGACTAATGTCTGAGAGGTCAGTGTGAAGACTTTGCTTTCACTGAGAGTGAGGTGGTAATTCGCTGGGGTATGGAATGGTTTATTTATTGGATGAATTTCTCTGGCTGCTGTGTGAAGAGGCCCTGAGGAGCAGAGGTGGAAGCAGAAGGAGCCAGAGAGATGCCGATACCACAACCACGTAGACAAAAGATGGTAAAAATAGACACCACTTAGCTTTTACCACAGGTTAGGGTCTAAGCATCCTTCAAAGTCCTTTGCATGTGTGCTAATTTACAAGTACTCACAATAGCCTTATGAGGCAGGTGGCAATACTCTATTTTGCAGGTGAGAAAATTGAGGCACAAAGAGTTTAAATAATTAACCCAAGGATGCACAGGTCATTGATGAGTTGGACAAAGGTCATAACCTTTGAGATGGATGGACACAGATGTACCCTGAAGGTAGAGGCAACAGGATGTGCTGATGGAATAGTTTCAATATGTCAAAAGACTAGAGTTCTCATTTACCAAACATAAAATTTTGCTGGCTTCAGGGCTAAGCTGTTTATGTAAATTATCTCATGCAATTTTCACAAGTACTTCATAAATTAACTACTACTATTCTCTGCAGTTTCTAACTGTGGAAATCAAGACTTAGAATTTGAAGGATTTATTCACGGTTATCACTGGCAGGTACCTGATGTCTGCAAGCCTCCATAGGTTATGAGCCTCTCAACTGGACTGCCTTGCTTTTTTCTTCGCTTGTTTATCCATCCTTATGTTTATGCAGCACCTTTTGTGTCAGTCTCTAATTTCTGGCTCTACATTTGTCCTTTGAACTTGAGAGCACATCTAAGCACTTGGCTTTAGATGTTACTTTCTACAAGGACCTTTCTCTGGCCCTTTCCTTCCTCTTTTAGTCCTTAGTCTGTATTTTCTACATCATATTAGATCCTATCACAAATCATATGACAAATACAATACCATACCCAGTTATATGTGTTATGATCTGGATTGTGTTTTCTCAAATTCATATTTAGAAGCTCTTATTCCAGACATGACTCCAGATATGGCATTTAACTATGAGGCCTTTCGGAGATAATTAGGTTTAGTTAAAATCTTGAGAGTGGGCCCCATAATGGGATTAGTGGCCTTATAAAAAGAGACACTAGAGAACCCTATCTCCCTCCACCATATGATAACACATGAGTAGGCAGCCATCTGCAAGTCAACCCTGTTGACATCCTGACCTTGAACTTTCAACCCCCATAATTCTGATCAAATAAATTTCTGTTGTTTAAAACACACAATCTATGCTATTTTGTTGTGGCAGGCTGTGGTGTCTAAGACAATATGATACATATATATTATATATGTCTATATAATGTATTGTATTATCTCTTTTCTCCTAGCCCATTTGTTGTTTTGTCAGCTTGCTTCATCCTTTATCTCCAGAAACTTTGATATCACCTAGCACAGAGTGTTAGCTAAGCATACAGTAATATTTGGTAGATGGATAAATAAATAAATGAATCTAGTTACAGCCACACAAATAACTACCACCGTCAGTTAAAGGGTTCCCCAGCTTGGCTTCAGTCTGCCTGACCAATGTCTCCAGGGAGGCTTCCTTTGGGTCTAGTGGAGGATCCAACCCATTAGCTCCTCAGCCCCTCCATTCAGTCCATCAACACTTCCTGAGCGAATCCCACGTCTGCAGCTCCCTTCTCCAGGGACCCTGGGCAAGCCATTTACTACCCTCCTGCTTTAGCTGTCTCATCAACAGTGGGTGCAACCCAGCATTTTGACAAAAGCAGGGTCTAAAGATCACCATCTGAAAAAAAAAATGACAACTGCTAAGAGTAGCATGAATCAGAAAAAGACCTCCAAGTCAATAATTCTTCCTGGGAACAAAGCTGTCATTCTTTGTGCTCAGAGCTACTGGTGGTGGGGACAGAGACGACTGGGACTGCCCACTGTGGCTGAGTTCCAAGTCTGGGAAACGGGTCAAACCCAAACCTGTGTTTTATCCTCTCTTCCAACAGGCTGCGGGTACAGAGGCGCCGCGGATTGATTCGTGGTGCCAAAGTGCTTGCCCCTTTCCGAGGGGCAGTGCCCCTGAATATTTAACAAGGCAGATGATCATCCCAAACGGGAATAGAATTGAGTTGAGTGGTTTGGGTCAGCCACAGCCTGGACTGTAAAACTGAAAAGAGAGGTTGGACAATTTTTATTGATTTGGGGCCAGTTTTTTTTCTTACTTTATTTGCCACTTTAAATCTATGTACTTTGCTCCCAGCATCTTCCTGTCTGGATAATAGAAAACACTTTCCTTAAGTGGTTAACTTGACAGGCTTTCATTTGTACCTGGGCTGCCAGGAGCCACTTGTAATTCCTCTGTGTTTACTCCTCTGGATACCTGGCTAGGATTCATTTGTTCATTAACCCATTCATTCATCCATTCAACCAGCTTTGATTCAGTTCCTACTATGTGCATGGACAAGCAGATGAGTAAAAACGTTTCTACACTGAACAAGCTCCCTGTCTAATAGACCAGGCAAGGAAGGCAGGACACATTGTAATATGACGTGCTATGTGTTTTGATGAGTGACATGCAGAGCCTTCTGGAAAGAATGGCCACAGCTTGAGCCCGGCTTATATTGGCTGTCAGAGAGGACATTGGAGCATATGTGTCTCTGTTTGATGGCCACTGTTTTTATCTCAACATTCAATATTTAAGTAAACAAATAGCAAATATCTTGGGGATTTTGTTTCCTCAAATCAGCCAGTGAGACCAGGTTTTAACAAGTTCCCTGGCATTTGTAGAAAAGTATCTATCTTCTAGGTGTCGTCTAGCTTTTTTTCCCCTAGTAAGTAATTCTTCAGAGCTGCTAAGAGACTAGTTTTGGAGTCAGACAGTAAGAATTCAAATTCCGTATTCATTTTTCACAGTCTCTATCCCATAAGAAAACTGTTTAAAATCCATAAGCCTAAAATTCCTGTCTGTAGGACAGTGTTTGAATAGGAATACCTTCATAAGGTGCCTGGAAAAAATAATTCAATTAATAGTATCTATGACTGAGGAAAAATATTAGAAGATCCATGAAAGCCTATTGCATGTGTAAGAAGACCACTGGTATATGTAAATATGCTAGCTAAAATGCAGAAGTAGGTCAATGGTTCTCAAGCACAGATTTCCTCCAGAAGGGACATTGACCATCAGCAGGAGACACATGAGTTTCCACAGTCCAGGGAGTGGGGTGCTAGTGATTTGGGAGGTGACAACCAGTGATTTGACAACCCTCCTACAACTCACAGGACAGCCTCCACAAGAAACTGTCATTCAGCCGAAAATGTTCATAGAGTTTAGGTAGAAAACTCTGAATTAGCTAAAGGCATCTGTTTAAGATGACCGAGGACATGTTAGAATCAAGAGCTACTTTGCATAATTGACAAATATTCATCCCTTAATTCAGTAATTTTTTATTTAATAAAGATTGAGCACGTCCTCCTGACCCTTCCCCATGTGCTCAGGGAACTGAAGCTGCAGCCTGTGAAGGAATGACTTGTGGACATCAAGATGAGAGGAAAGATGGAAACAATCTGAATTATTTCAAGGACAAAATGAAGACCTAGCCTGGAGTCACAGGAGTTCCATGAAAGTGGATCTGACAAAAGAACAGTTAGGACCAGGGATTCTATGCTCATTGTGATCTGGGGGAGCTGATGTGAAGCTTCTATAACTTGATTACACTCTTGTTGACCAGCCCAGGACTCAGCTGTCCCTTTATACCTGACCTTCAGCCATGAAGAACTATTCCCCCTGCATTTTTCTAATGTGCTGTGGGTGTGGCTCCACCCTGGTCCACCTCATTGGAGTGAAGCACTTTTAAGACACCACATCTGGACCACACTCTCTGACTCTTCACCAGAGAAAATCCATAACAGCATCTTTACTCTATCACATCCTGAGTGGACATCCAGCTTGTTCCTGAGCCCTGGGTTATGCCATCTGACCTGCTTACTGCTGTTCATAATGCTGTGAGCCACTTAAGAACAGGACCCTTGTCACCTGTCATCTTTATTTCTTAGCGGCTAGACAGGGAGCTGGCATGAACTGGATGCTCTGTAAATATTGGTTGAATAAATGAAAGTTATTGAAACCATTTCTGCTTCTAAAATCGTGTCTTTTGCAAGCTACAAAGAACCTGGCTGGCCGGGAGACCACGTGAAAAAAATGAAATAAACGGATGCATCTTCATATTTACATGTGCACTCACACATTGATGTTGGCTGAATGTCACTGCTGATGCAGTGTCCTGCCATTGCCCTAAAAGGGGGGAATTTCCTGTAAAAATTGGGACAACTGTAGTTGAACAACAATAAAAAAATGTATACAAACAAATAAATAATTAAGCAAAATACAATAAAACAAAAAAAGGAAAGGAGTAGTATCAGTTATGTTCAAGATCATTGAAAGATGCCTATTTAAAATCTTTGAGGCTGGAATTAAACACCAAACAATACCAACAAAAAAGTAGACATGGAATTGTAACCGGAAAAGCTGGTGTTTGTGCTACCTGTCACCTACCAGACTGGATATGCAGAGACAGGGATTGTGAACCTTTATAGGTGCTTATTCAGAAGGTTGGTGATCTGAGAAGACAGCAGATTTGTACCCTAACAGACTGTCTTAAACTCCGTTTTAAAATGGTCTTTTTTATAAGGAGAACAAAATGATGGTAAGGGGTTTAGAATTCAGGAAAAGTTAGTTGGGTTTAAAAAGCTGCAACATTCTGGCCCTGGGCAGTGGTCTTTAGCTGTGTCCTGGGGGATGGTCATCTCACTCTGGAGCATAATTGCTCAGCTACCATCTTGAATTGCTTGCTGTCCTCCTGAGGCACAAAGGCGGAACTGCTTATGGTCTCCTGGAGTCAGGGTGGGTCATACCTTCAGTTCCTAGGGCAATAGCTTTTACATGCATTGATTACTAAGCTTATTAGTTATTACCTGAATTAAGATTTCCAACTTTCGAGTCCCCCATCAGAACTACTGACACAGGTTCCAGAAGCCTCTGTATTTTTGGCACTGTTAGAAGCATTGCAATCTCATGGTGGCTACCAAATGTCAAGTCTTGGTTCCCATGACTATGCACCACATGTTTTCATACAAGGTGGGTAGTAAAAGCTCCTGTGAACGGTAAGCAAACAGACTGACCATAATAGTGGAAGATGGGAAACAAAATTATTCTGCCAGTTGAAGAAGGGAGGTAACTTGCTTATGATTTTGCCTCAATAAGTCTTGCATTTGTAGAGTGGGAATAGGAAAAAACCTGTCTTGAAAGGTCATCATAAGATTTAAAGCAAACCGATGCAGGTGAACAAAATTCCTGTGTAAGGAGTGGAGGTGGCTCAGGGACTGACTGCTTGTGTTAAACATTTCCTTTGTTTTCTGGATTCTGGCACACTGCCCCTCAGGGGCTTTGCTGTCTGTGGAAGGACTGGCTTCCCCAGGGCTAGCCACTTCCTAGCAAAAGCAAACCACTTGCCCAAGGAACAGTCTTTTCAGATGCAAACCAACTATTTAGAGTCAAACCCCAACTACCTCCTAGTGTGCCTTCTCCAATCACTCCAGGGACTAGCCAGGCATCAGACAACTAGAGACCACCCCCATGCACCAAAGCTGCTGAAAGGACTCAGACAAATTATTCAGGCCTGAATCCGCTTGCCCTGCCTTACCTGCTATTTCCTGCAGAAAACCCAATGAAGATTCTCGTCCACAGTTTTCCCTTCTCCACTGCCTCCTGACCAAACTCAGTGCTTCCCCAGTGGCACCCCCTCCCATGGCATGGAGTGCCCCCTTCTCTTGGGGTCTGTATGAAAATATCTTTTTAATGGCAGTTGTCTCATAATCTGTTGACGTTACCATGCCTGAATACTGCTCAGTGCCTCTGCCTCTCAACGCCCACTGTTACAGAACCATTGTGAGCTCAGTCTGAAACCACAAACAGCACGTGAAGCACCTGGCAGAAGCCAGGACCTGCATCAGGCCCAGCGAATGGGGGAGATTTTTGTCTTCCTTGCTTTTTTTTCTCCCAACTAGCTTGAATCACTGTGGCTAATGGAATCTATTTCTTTTCACCTTTCTCTTCATTCGTGCTATTATTCCCAATGGGCTTCTTATAGACAGGGCAAGATATCTTGCTATAAAATCATTTGTTTTCTATAACTCTCTATGTGCCAATGTGAAACATAAGGCACCTGTTCCAGAGGCACACCACTCACTTCAGCGCTGTCCTGATAGCCCAAGTGGTCCCGGTGGATGCTGCTTCTGGAAACAGCTCATTCCATGCAAACTGACAGTCCAATCGTACAGTCCAGAGGGACACTACAGTAAGGTGCTGGCAAGATTTAGGGAACAAACAGGTAGCTTTGTTGACCTTTCTTATCAGCTGTTTTCCGTCTGTCCCTGGTACATAGTATTTAGAAAAATCATTCACTCACTGTAATAAGTCATGCTTCCGTGCCAGGCCCTGTGCCCAGTCCAAAAGACACAGATACAAATGAATTGCCATTGCCATTCAGACTGGCCAGAGGGACAGCTCTGAACATCAATACGCCTCTGTTCAGTTCTCAAGTATTAAGACCAGTACTTGGTGTTGGAGAGTGAGACCTCCAATGAGGTCATCCCCTGTCCAGTGAGGGGAGCAGGAAAGTGCACACAGGGTATGATAGGAGGTCGGAGATAAGCATCAGGAGAACAATAAAAGTGAAATAACACGGATATTTGAAAAAAAAAGGTGCATATTTAGTTGGGAGGCCTGGGTTACCAAGAGAAATGAGAATTCATGAAGAAGATTGTGTTGAACAACTGATTTAAAGTCAAAAACTGGAGAGGAGAGGTTTCTGGAACAATGAAGAGTAAACAAGTAAAAAGATAGTGAAGTGGTTTGAACGGTGTCCCTCTCTCCCCAAGTCCGTGTGCTGCAGTCCTGTTCTTCAGCAGGAGCGCATTTGGGGACAGGATCTTTACAGAAGGAAACAAGGTCAGGTGAGGTCACTGGTGGGAACCCTAATCCAGGATGGCTGCATCTTCATATAAAGAGGGAAATTGGCCATCTATTTGAATCCTGACTTTGAAAAGTCAGCTGTAAAGAACAAATAAAAGTATACTCTATTATTTCCCCGACCAAGTCTGTTTCACTTATTTATTTTATGCTCCTGTTCACATTTGATATGTGACCTCTATTATAATCTAAACCACCTAATTTTTGGCAAATTAATATGTACAGGACTTGAGCATGCAGAACACTCTAAGGAACATAAAGTCAGAAATTTTATCTGTTTTGTTCATTGCTCTGTCCTCACTGCCTAGATTATCTGGAACTTAGTAGGTACTCAGTTAATATTTGTTGAATGAGTGAACAAATGACTCATATTTAGCTAAGTATAGAGTTGGGATTTGTCCCATGTTTTCTGATTTACCACTTAGCGTAATTGTCACCTTACCAATATAATATGTGTTATTGATATTCTGTCCCACACACCCTTGACCCAGTTGAGTTCCCACATCAAACACAGTTTCCAGCATGTTCTCAACTTCCTCCCTAAGCACTCATTTTTTCTCCCCCTTGCCTAATGGTTTTCTTCTGTGGGAAAGCAGGCACAGCCCAGAAGTGCATAGCCCCAGGAATGCCCCAGGAGCGGCCCTTGGCAAATAGGGGAGCAGGAGCCAGTGGACATGTTCTTCAGGCTTTCCATCTTCCAGTGGTTGCTCAGAGGATCCCAGGGGAGCATGACCCCAGTTATCCACAACAGTTACCTATGTAGGAAAACGTTAGGGAAGCTTAAAATACCATACTTGTGCCTTATTCCTGCAGCTTGTATGATCACAAATTTCTACAGTGGAAAGGCATAGGTGTTCCAAAATCTTTATGTACCTCTAAGCCTCCCAGTCCTTGTGAAGTAGGGTTATTATTCTTGCTTTCAATATGAGGTAACTGAAGCTCGGAGAGGTTAGCTAATTGATTCAGTAGAAGACTGGCACATAGTGCAGTGGCCAGGATGTCCATCCAGCTTTGTCAAAACATAGAGGCTGTCTGCTCTCAGCTATAAAAGGGTACATTCCTGCATTTCCAGGCTGAGGGAGTAAGAGACCTAAAGACATTCTTGGTTCAATAGTTGATTTGGGAACCTCAATTTCATCCACTTCATTATTAGCGAGCATCTTAGTTTTCAGCATTCTGGTGCGTGCACTGAAGAAAAGATTTATATCCTAGAAATCACTGCTTCTGTCTTTTCACCATTTCTATTACATTTTTAAAGGACAAGATGATGGAAAACAAAAAAAAGTTGAGGAAAAGAAATAGAGAAAGGTAAAATCAAGCATTTTCAATTTCAAACCTCAAAGCTATTTGGAAGATAAATGGCATACCAAAGAGATAGAGTTAATCTTGGGCTTCAGACAAGCCCCGAGTGGGGTTTTCTGCTTGCTTGTTTGCTTATTTGATTTTGGCCTGGCAGACACACCATCAGACACATTCTTAAATCTGTGATCATCCACTTGTCGTGACCATGTGCGCCCTGTTGTTCTAGAGCAATAGCAAACAAGTGAAGAAAACATTAACAGGATGACCAGGGACCCTGTTGTAGAAGATGGGAAGTTTTGAAGAGGTAAGAGTGAGTCTGGAGGAGGATTTCCTCCAGGGGCAGACACACGACTTCCTGGGGTCTGAATAAATGACACAGAGGTTATGGAGGCTGGATTCCAGCCACATTAATGTTTCGAACCATTTGTTAGTCATATCAAGACTCTTTTAGACCAGGAAGCACGTTTCATCCACAATTTACACATAAAAATGTGACGTGCAGAGAGGATAAGTGACTTTCCAAAATTCACTCGGTCTGTAAGTTGCAGAGCTGGGCTCCCAACCAACGTGTTTTTCTTGAGCTTGGTCTTAACTGCTACACAATGCTGCTTAGCACCCTGTGTGAGCTCAAACACATTAGCCCGTATTAGCGATATTTAACTGCAATCAACTAGGGAGCCTCACTAGCTAATGTAAAAGAGACATTCTCAGCTTCCTTTTTTTCTCTTTAATGACGTGAAACAGATGGTTGCCAGTTACCACACAGTGTGTTCTCTACCATTCCTCCCTTGTACTTCCACTCCATTTTTCAAGATCTTCCCTTTATTATTTTAGTAAAAGAACCACTCTCCTAGTGATTCCACAGAATAGAGGCATGTTTGGAGTGGATATATCTAACCTCTCTTTCAGAGTCTATTGTTAGTCTGATTATTTGTCAAAAGGATTGGTGCATTCATGTTGTGTTTAGGGCAGAGTACTGAGATGGCAATGACAGCTCTCAAGAGTTACTGTGCCTTGTGATTCTTAGAATTTTCCAAAGTTCACAAAATCTGGTGATGGGATTCTGAGTGGTAGCAGTTTTTCTTAATTATTGGAGGATTTGCATTAATGACATGACTCCAGCTGTTGAGGAAATGTACATTTTCCAGTGTTCCCTTTCAGTGCCCTTGTACCAGCTCTAGAACTAAGCTCTCACTCCCAGAGAGCCACGGTCCACCCGCACCATCATTGCATCGTTGCTTGGCAACAGCAGTTCTCCTTCCACTTGCAAGATGGGAAAGAGACAAATGGATAACCAAGAAAACCCCAGCCTTGTAATTTCTCACACCACTGTGGAAAGGCACAAAGTGAGCACTCAGCCTTAATGCTATCTCAAAATTGCAGCCTGAAGATATTTGTGTTACAAGAAAGGAACTATTAGTATCCACCACACTTAAAATTAAGAGCCCCTTTAGTTCTTAAAGTTATAATAGTTTAGGTAGTGATCTTTATTTATAAACCTGATTACACTGCTAACTACTAGGGAGATACTAGTGGTAAATGATCTGTAGTTAACCTGCAGGTAAATGGATGTAAAAAAATTAATCAATCAATCACTCACGTAAACTTTAGGGAGGACTTATTAGGAACACCAATAGCTATCATTTAATAAGTACTTTTGATGTGGGCAGCTTCATGCTAAATGCTCTATACATCACCTGTTTGAACACTTATGATGCTCTTGTGAGATAGAATTTATTATTCTTGCCTTAGAGTTAAGGAAATTACTGCTCAAGCAGGTTAAATAAATTGTTCAGTGTCATGCAGAGTGTCAGATTGGAACCTAAGGCTGTTTGACTCCACAGTCCCTTAACCTCTAAGATCATTTGTCTACTCACTTGCTACTCAGCCACCCCTGTGCCAATCTCTGAAATGCTTTACAATGCCAGCCATTCTGAAAGTTCTTACCATATACCTAATACACAAAGCACAGAGCTGATGGACCAAGGCTGACTGTCCGTCTCATTAATTCTATTTTTCTCCTTTAACTTCTATCTATCTTCTTTGGTGGTTTGGAAGTTAGGTCGAGATATAGTTCAAACATTGACTCTGCAACATATAAGATTATATGAACATTGGTGAATCAAGTTGTATTGCCCACAATTACCAGCCCTTAATTACTTTGCTAGTTGTATTTCTGAAGAACTGCGAAGGATTTGAGATCATTTTTCTTTGCAAGCTAACAAGTGACTTTGCCACACAGGTGCTAGCAGAAGAAATGAAACTCCTGGGTCAATAACAAGAGACTTTATTACTCATGACAGTAGACAATGTGAGTTTCATGTTCACGTCAGTCTTCCGTAGCTCCAAGTCCCATGAAGCGATGTGAAGAGGCCCACATAGATGTTAGATACTCAGGGAGCCTGCACCCCAAACAAGGAACTATAAGCTTAGAAAACCCCAGTCTTTTAAAGGGACTAATAGCAAATGTGCCCAACATTTGCCCCAGAGGGAGACATTGTCTTCATCATGCTAACCAGGAAAAAAAAACTTCTCTGGGCTGTGGAGGGAGGCAGTGCATCTTCCAAGGATGTTTGCAATACAAACATTCTTAAAAAGTTAATCCAGAGCAATGGCTGATATAAGAGAAGTAGAAATGTGAGATATTCATGGGGAATTATCTCCCAACAGTATTATCAAAGTATCAAAAATTTTATGAGAAAATTGTCTGGGTAGTGTCTGCCATAGAGAACCAAAATGTGTTTCTTGAATAAATGAATTAAGTGAGTGAATGAATGAATTCGGACAATTGACTGATATTGGGATCCAAATGAATGGGACTGAGAAACAGCAAAATAGAAAATTATGTACTTGAGAATCAAAAATATCTCAATTTCATATTTGGTTCCAAAGTTTTTATCTGTGGAAGCTTAGATATGTTATATCACTTCTATGAGTATCATTTTTTTATATGTAAAGTGGAAATCATAATAAAAGCAATTCAGAGTTATGGTAAAAATTACATGAAACACTGTGTGTGTGTGTGTGTATAGATGTATAAATATTACCTGCCACACAGAAAGCAAACAATATATTTTTATGAACTCTTAATATATTATGTTAATGTATTATAAACAATACATTATTATGAAAATTACATAAGACTCCCTGTGTGTAGATATATACATACTACCTGCACATTGAAAGCAAACACTATATTATTATGTAATATATTAAAATATATTCATATTATTTTTATTAAAAGTAAGTTCAAGCAAAGTTAAGCAGACAAAAGCGGGGAGGCACACAATGTTCGTGAAACCCAAGTGCAAAATGGCTTCCAGCTCCCAGGAAGGATGAGGAAGGGACTGGATAAATAAGGGAATCCTTTTTGCTTCTCACTACTGTTTTATTTTAATTTGTTCCTTTGTTTTGTTAGTGTGACTAATTGTTTCTTTTGTTATTTCTTTAGGCTGTCTGCCTCTGCTCCTGGCACACATGGAGGAAGACGCAGCCACCCTACCACAGCAGAGACTTTATGTCGGACCCAGCCAAATGAAAAGACACTTTGTTTCTAATTCTAGTATCTCAGGGAAGAGATTCTACGTGGTTGATGGGGATAGATGCTCACCTTGAATCAACTTGCTATGGCCTGGGGACAACTGGAGGGTGTTGTATATGGGAAACCTAGCTCTGTGTGCCCACTCCTGTGGAAGAGGGATGTGGGCAGAAAACTTTTAAAGAAGAGGGGTAGGCAGAAAAGTCCAATATAGTGCTACTAATTTTATTATCATACCATGATTTCAGTTTCTGACATTTTAAACCAGAGAGTCTTGACTAACGTGTAGAATTAATAACCAAGAGCCAGATCATGCAGCCAGCTGGAGAACCTGTTCCACCTTGACCTAAGAGCAATCAGAAAGCTCAGAATGGCTTTACTCAGCCATGATCACAGGCAAACTTCAGAAATGACATCCTGGCTACAGGACAGAGGCTGAAAGGGAGAAGACAGGAGACAAGAAAAACAGGAGCTGAGGTGGACACCGGCCAGCACTATCCACGTCATTATGGATGAAATAAAACATACACACAGACTACTGAGTCTGGTGGAGGAATAAGGACGACAGCATGGCTTTTCTCTCAAGGGGAGCAAAAGCCGAGGCCTCCACCATGACAAGCCTTTATTCTAAAATACCTCCTCACATTCCAAGATGGCTCTTCCTCACTATCCAGTTACAACAAAGGAGCCAATGCCCCTTATTACATCGCTGAAGAAGGATATTAGCAAATGAATAGGCAAAAGTGGTTGAGCCGGTTACACTGGCCCCTGCAAGGCTCAGCATGGATTTTAGGAAGTTACAGTAAGCATTTGAAGGGTAAGGGAGTTTTTGCAAAGAGCAAATCTCAAAACAGCCTAAGAATATTGCAAATCTCATTACCCAAGAGGGAACCTATCTGTGGGTGTGGGTCCTGTGCATCTCTGACTGGGAGCTGGGCCCACGCCATGCAGAAGGGTCCGCCACAAGGAGTTATTGTGGGTGAGAGGTAATGGTAACCTGGACCAATACGGTGGCGGTGATAAGACAAGTGGTGGGACTTCAGCATTGATTGGAAGGTAGTTTCAGCATAGCTTGGTGATTGATTGGCATGAGATAAAAGGAGAGAAAAGGGAGCTGAGGATGATGCCAAGTTTCATTCTGTAGTAATAGACAAGTGCAGAAAACACATTCCCTGTAATGAGAAATCCAAAGGAGGAGGTTTGGGTTGGGGACTGATGCATCGACTTACAGGTGAGTGGGTGGTAACATACAAACAGAGATGACGAGCGGCAAGGTTAAATCTCAGACATGCTTATTAATATCCCAAAAGTAAAGATCAAGATATGCAAAGTACACGGAGTGTAAGAAAGTTGAGGAGAAAAAAGCCAAAAAAGTGACGTAGGGATTGGGGTTTTATCAAGCACTATGAACACAGAAACAAAATTCAGGGGACTGATTTGCCTCTTATTTCTATTGCTTTGTAACTATAAAAACACCTCTGAAAATTCGAGCTGAAGAATAAAGCTAGAGCTAAGGCAATCAGCATAAGTAAACAACTGAGAAGCATTCATACCAGGGAGTCTCCTTGGCGAGGGAGTGTTGGTTTTACCTACCAGGGTCCCTGGCATGGAGATCTGCATTGGTGACAGTGGGCTTTTCCATATGGCCACTTATTATTTCCAGCATGCATTACCTTTTACGCCTTCAGTGAACGGGACAGAATATTCTGAGAATGCCCCACCTTGTCCTGCTTGTTTGGGACAATACTTCTACCTTCCCTGTGCTCATCTGGGTTTGCTATTGTGCCAACAGAATGCAGTAAGTACAATGAGGTTACAGGCTAATGTCTGGCTCACTGATCACACAGGCTTTATTTTCTAAAATGAACAGTCACAGCAGACTGCATTGTACAGGAAGCTGCAGGAGCATTGCTCACAAAAGCATGCAAAGAGCTCAGAGAGAGGGCTGAGGGTGGTCCTGTGGGGACAGCTATGTTATGGGTGTGACGGGGACCATGGTTGCGGCCCCACAACCCCAAAAAGTGCTGCAGAATTCAAGGCCCATGTGATGCTTTCTAAAACATACTTATTTCTGGGCAAAGTTGCATGGAGCTCAGTTAATATTTCAATAGTTTAAAAGAACAAATAAAATAAATGAATGAAATACTTTTTTTCTCTTGATGCAGCCTGATTCTTATGAAAATACACTGGGTAGAAGAAGAGGCTGTAGCTATATGCCTAGCAAGGTCATGAAACAGTCTTGCCATTTTATCTTTTTGGAATCCAGTGTTACTCATTTAAAAAAAATGACACAAGTTTAGCCAGACTAAAACTTCATAGGATTTATGCAGGTAAAAGAAAATGTTTTAGAAAGTGATCGCTATGTTATTTTTCAGTTGTGTAATCCTCATGAAGATATTCAAATAATTTATTTTTCTTTCTCTTCATAATCAAGATGTTAACACATGCTTTGGGTTGATTTCTAGTAACTATGCAGAGACATGTCAGACATATAGTAGTAAAGGCTCAATATATGTTAGCTATGGATATTATTTTTCCTTTATAGATGAAAGAATGGAGCTCTGGCTAGTGTGGCTCAGTGAATTGAGTGCCAGCCTGCAAACCAAAGGTCACCGGTTCAATCCCCTGTCAGAGCACATGCTTGGGTTGCAGGTCAGGTCCCCAGTAGGCAGTGCGTGAGAGGCAACCACACACTGATGTTTCTCTCTCTCTCTTTCTCTCTCCCTTGCCCTCTCTCTAAAAATAAATAAATAAAATAAAAAACAAATGAAAGAATGGGAATTTAGAGCATTTAAGAAATGTTTTAAGCTCTTATAAGTAGTAAATGTTAAGACTTAATGTCAGATCAAACAGAGGCCTTTCCAACACAATGCGGCGTCCTTCTGGATTTCAAGCAAGGCCACACTGCCAAGGCCCTGCCTGCTTGCCTCCAGGAGGTAAGGGGTGTTCAGAGCTCCCTGTGTAGTCCCTGCCCATCTCAGTCTCCTTGGAACTTTTATTCTTCTCTTGTTTATCAAGTATAGAAACGGATGCACAATATTAATTAACAGCACTTACAAATTCAGTTCAGAGGCATCAGGGAGGGAATAGTTTGTTTGTCAGCTAAAGGAAAAGCAGTTTGAACACTGGCATAGGCTTTTGTGTATGGGTGCTAGCGTGGAAATTAGTGACTACATACTGCACAGTTTACGAACCCCAAACCAAGCAGTCATTTGGTTCAAGTATAGAGAAAATGTTCAGTTGGCTTCTAACCTGAGGGCAATGACTATTCGTGACACGTATGAAAAGGGTAATTTTTGAAGTAAATTTTGATCTATGCTGGGCAATGGGGAAAATGTCACCCATTAGAATCCCAGGGAGATCATTCCTCATGGGGAGAAATGTAGATTCTCTCCCTTAATTTGCTGAACTTGTGCAGGGACTCCAATTGCATGATGTTTAAGCTGATCAGTTTGGTGGAAAGAGCATCCAGGTAGCTACATAGACACCTAGATCTTCAATTTGTTCTCTAAATCGTGTAACCATGGGCAAACCATATTTACTCTGTGTGCTTCAGTTTCATTTTGCATGAAATGAAGTACTTGGACTTGATTGGAGAATTTCACAGATTCTTCCAACTTCTTCCTCACAGATTTTATACTTTTTGTTTAGTAAGTGACACTAACTAATATACAATTAATTGAGCCTACGTTGTTATTCATTAGGTATAAATAAAAAAGTCAGCTTGGACTTCTGGTCATAGTGAAATAACCCATGTTATTGAATTCCATGTTTTTTGAAATTCTGGTCAAGTTCAAAGTAATTCCATGTTCAGATGGCCCAAGAGTCCTTAGTGTGTGTAAACAGAATCCTTGTGCAGTGACCACCTCTTCCTCACTGGATAGGGCCTGCCCAAGTGCCTGACGTTAAGATTTTGAGTGCCAAGCATCCAATTCAAAAGACATCCTCTTGAATAAACATCACCCACAGGAGGTTATGCCCACTTGCAAACAACCAATAAGAAAGCAGGTTACACCCATGCATAAAGATCCCTTTTAGAAAGCCCTGGGTAACCTAGATAACAGACCACTTGAATGACCTTACTTCTCCCTTTCCCTCACCCCAATTCCCACTCTCATGCTTTAAATTAGCCAATAAAGAGCGAACCTCTTTAAACCTAAGATGCCCCACCCTCAGGCTCTAATAAAGGCAGGGCCCTGGATCCCAGCTCTCCTTCTCTCTCTACCCCTGACCTCACCATGTGCCTGTCAGGATGCTGTGTACTTCTCAGGACCTGTGAATCATACATCTTGTTTCTCAAAACCCCTTATAATTGCTGCTGAAGTGCACCCTGCAATTATAACAACTGTAAGGGCTAGTCTAGACACAATATTGGCCCTAGGGGAGAATGTCTGCTGGGGCCACTATGAGGAATACCGGTTCAGCTGAGTGCCTCAGGTAACCCTAGCCAGAGCCTCACTATCAATAGACTGGGAGACATGCAAGCCTGTTTCTATACTTCTCAGCTTACCTGCTGTCACTGTCCCTTCACCCACTGTTCCACAGTAACTCTGGCTTCCTTTTGCTTCTTTAGTCATTGAGCCCTTTCTTGTCATAAGACTCCATTTACACTGAGTTCTCTGTTTAACTGCTCTTCCTCCAGCTTGGGTTCAAATGCCACCTCCTCAGAGAAGCCTCTGTGACCCCATTTTCCGTGTTGATTTCCCCTGCTAATTTCTATCACTTGACTCAGCTTTTCCTCCTCTTTATTATCTTTATGACAATTCATATCTATGAATTTCTTTGTTAACTTACTTTTATGTTGTCTGTCTTTCCAATTTGTGTGAAAAATCCTAAAAGATAGCACCACGTTTGTCCTTTTTTAACCTATTTACTGTAACCATTAAGGTCCCTGGCATAGCGCTAACAATAACTATTTGTTGGATAGATAAAGACTTTAACATTAAGGTCATTGTAAGACATAGAAAGTAGTCTGGGTGTCTTGTCTATGAATTTTATACACTTCTAAGAATTTAAGGAAGCCATGGAATTAGTTGGCTCAAAGGTCCATTGAACCTCAAATAATCTAAGAATTCTTCAACCTACTTATTATTGGCACTTTGAACCAGGTGATTCATTGTCATGGGTGCCATCACATGTATTGTGTGATGTTCGGCAGCATCTCTGACTTCTACCCATTGAATGAAAATAACAAACTTAATCAAATGTCCCTGGAGCAAAAAATTGCCTCTTGGTTGAGAACTACTGAGCTAAGATGACAAATTAAAGCACACATGTTAAAAGTTGCATTAATTTTGAATGCTGAGACCCTTTCTCTTTGCCCATTTTTATAAACAGATCTCATTAACAACAAAATTTATACTATTGTTTTAAGAATGTCCCTTAACTTGTCATGCAGGTGAGGGAGTTTTTCAGAGGAGTTGTAATAAGAACAATAGAAGGTTTCTTTGACGTAAGTAGATGAAAACTTTATTAAAAGGCTGTTAGGAAATTATAGAACTGATAAGAAGTTTGGAGAACAAGGGATACTACGTAGCTCAGAACAAGGAAGGTAAGGCCCCAGAAACCCATCAAATCCATCCCCAGTGTGAGCTGGCCAGGCACTGCTGCTGCTGCGCAGGGAAGCCTGATGTCCCGGCTTAGTCCCTCCTGTGGTCACTGTGGGTACTGTTACCCGTGAATGGGGACTGCCTCCACCACTGCCACTGCCACGGAATGCATTCTCTGAGGCTCCTTCTGCTCTGTGTTCCATCTTCCCAATTCAGAATCATCTTGTGTGCCTTTGATTAGCTGAGACACGCACCAAGATGCAAGAGTGGCTAGAAAAGCATGATGTGGACTTTTGACTTCTCCGGTGGGAGGCAGGTTCAATTTTTGACCAGAGCCATGTGGTGGCAAATGCACTAAGACAGGAAAGGGGTTTAGATGCCAAAAGTTCCAAAGCAATTAATATATACTCACTAATTAAGGGATACACTATGGCAATGACCAAACATGTCCACAGCGGAATGGAGCCAGGTGTAGATTCATCTCATCTGTTGGAAGACTAAACTTTTTATGGGCTGTGGTGTATTTAACCCTCTCCTCAAGAGGCACTTCACAGTCTTTCTGTCCGGGAAGCAGATGCCACACACTGAGCTTCAATGTCCCATTTCCTTTTCCTCTCTTGGCAATCTGGGCAGACACGGTGTGATACCACGTGTGTGAACGTCCAGGAAGCCTTGAATGTGCGCAGCAGGGCCCATTTCCTTGATACTATTCCCCAAGGGAAATGGAAATGGCTCCTGAACATGGACAGGCACACGATGTTCCAGCTACCAAAGTGTAGCCGTGTTTGCAGGGTTTCGAATTTGACCTCATTGAATTTCAATGTGCCGACTTGTCCTCTGTGCACCAGGCTGCATGATGAACAGGCAGAACCTTCGTGTATAATTCATGCTCCAGTAGCTTCTCAGTTCAGATGGAATAGCACCCGCTTTGCTAGAGTGGAAAACAGATTATAAACTGCAAACACATTTGTTCTACAAATGTTTGCTATACTTAGAGAAGCAGTTATCCATAATTTTCTTCATTCCCTTCTAGAGTCAATTTGGCTCTCTTTGAACATTTCTTAGTAAAATAGGTCCAGTCAATGTTAGAGGTAGAGATGACAAGAGGACTGGGCTTTGTATGAATGGAATGGGGACCTTACTTTTCTGTGCTTCATTCTTCACTTGTAATATATTAACCACAGCTTATGCAGAATTAGCCAGGTGATGCTGGAGTAAACTGTTAACCCATAATAACTAACTTCTCACTCACATAGCATGTCCAACATGCTTTTCCAAGGATTCTGCTCCACATAATTCAAAGTCACAGATATCTCTGTATGGTTTTATATAACCACATGGGGCTGGTGCCAAACCAGATTGGACAGGGATATAAAAACTTTCTAAAGAAAATGAGGCCTGAGATAAGACTGCAAGAATGAGGAGGGATGAGCTAGAGTTTGCTTAACTTTTCTTAAGCAGAGTATAAGAGCTAGAAAAAAATGGGGTGTGTGCAGAACACTAATATTGCTAATCCTGATGATAGAGATACAAAAAGATGAGAGATTAGACAAGGAAGGGGCCAAGTTATAGGTAACCCAAATCACCTTAAGTTGTGTAGACTTATATACAATAGGGTGTCTTTGAAGGGGTTTCAACTGAACTATGAAATGGTCAGATTTTTGCTTCTTAGTGCAGAGAATGGATTTAGCTGGGAGAGATCTGGTAGAAAGCAGGTTTACAGGAGGATTTTCCTAATCCAGGGTGGAGAAACAAGTAAGAGATGGAAAGGTGAGGAAGGATACAAGTATTTGGAAGTGCAAAGGCAGGCCATACGTAGTGCTTGATAGGGTAGAGGGTGCTAAGGCTAAAGGAACTGGGCGTCTTGGTTTTTAGTCAGATAACTATTTGGATAACCACCCTGAGATATGGAGTAAGGGAGGGTGAGCCATCTTGGGGAGTCACGAATTCAGAGTTGGACTGTTGAGTTTGTAAAGACATTTGATGATGATATTGAGCAGGCAGTTGGGCCTAAAGTTTTGTAACTCAAGGAAGAAATTTAGGATTCATATATATTTTAGAAGGCATCAACGTATGGGTGGCAAGGGAAATCTTAAATATGAATAAATAATCCTTTTAGCAATATGAACACTGAGGGAATCAGCAGCTCAAGGATAAAACTCCAGGGAGCACCTCCACTTTGAGGGGTGGATAGTGGAATATGAAGTAGACAATTAGCAAGTAGACTGAAAGATACGTGCAGAGGTAGGAAGACAGCTAACAGTTTAATGGGCCCTGGACATCAAGGAGGGAGATTGTTTAAAGGACACAAGTCATCCAATGGTGTGAAATGCAGCAGAATAATTCAAGAAAGTAAAGACAGAAGTATCACCTTTAGATTTCATAGTCATCATATAATTGATTACTTAAGTTTCCATCAATGGCAGTGGACTGAATCACCAAATATTTATGAAGCAGCTACTGTGTATCAGACTCACAGTCAATCAAAAAGCTCTAATCATGTCCTTGCAGAGCTTGAAGTTGAGACATAAATAGCCCCACACAAAAGTATATAACTCAATTTTAATAAATTTCTGAAGACAAATATGCAAAAAATGAGATGTTAGTGTGTATTATTATACCAAGACTGTGTCATAAAGAGTAAAAAGAGAGATTGAAC
Organism: Anoura caudifer; assembly: GCA_004027475.1. NCBI lineage: Eukaryota > Metazoa > Chordata > Mammalia > Chiroptera > Phyllostomidae > Anoura > Anoura caudifer. Next base: position 239,300 of record PVKU01001883.1, on the reverse strand, counting down.
TCTACTTATAGGTGGAGTACAATCTGAGCATCAAGAAGGGGTTTTGGATTGAAAAATATTTCAACAAGGTTAATAAAGAAACAAAATACACAGAAGTAAAGAGATAGGAAAGAGAGGCAATGATTAATAGATCAAAGTCTGGAAGAAGCAATGGAGCACAAAGCTTGCTATATAGGATGTGGTATACATGGGGGGGCATACTCCTCTGAAAGAGAGAACAACATGCTGAAAAGGATAGTGAAAAATGTGTCTGGTGAGGCTGAAGTTCTTCACGAAGTAGGAATCAAGTCTATTTCATAAGAGTAGGTAAGATGGCAATTAAGTAAAATGAGTTTTTAGGAAAATATAAAAATTAGTAGCTATTTAAAAGCAAAGATGCTATTTTTTTTAAACAAGCAGAAAGGTTGCAGATCTTTCTAGGCTAAACATGTTTTATGATCTCTGATTTAGAGACAGGGCCATGTGTTCATCACATTGGGGCTTACAGTAAGGCAACATAAGCCAGTACCGTTTATTGTTGAGTTGGGGACTATGTGTTCAGGTGATTGAAAGGTGGATAGAAGCAATGTAAGATACTTCCAGGCTTGGCCTCTAAATATCCTATATAACTCTTTAGCTCTTGGAAAACACAGGTTCTAGGTATTGGGCCCCAGAGTCATCAAGTAAAAGAGAGCCACCAAGGAAAGCTAAAATTACTCAGGTTACCTGTGATGTGAGTGAGAAATCAACTATTTGTTGGCTTAAATCACTGAGATTTCTTGGTATGTTTGTTATTGTCACATAATCTAGTTTACCTTGACAATTATAACCACTATTGAAAGATTTTATTAATTTATTCATAATATATTTATCAAACAATTATTATTATAATTATGATCTATTGCTTTATAGTTTTTTACTGTTTTTTTTTAATCAGGAATGTGTTTAACAAGACACTGTTATGCTTATTACTTGAATGCCTTTAAAAAATACTTTTAAATTTTATTGTTGTTCAAGTACAGTTTTCTGCCTTTTTCCCCACCACCCTCCTGACCCCAGCCATCCCCACCTCCCTCCCCTGTTTCCACCCACCCTTGGTTTTGTCTGTGTGTCCTTTATAGTTGTTCCTGAAAACTCTTCACCCTTTTTGAAAGCCTTGACTTATTTTTGAAGCATAGAATTTAGGACAAGATAGCACATCTTAAAAGTGTAATTTGTCCTATTGACAAGATTTTACACTCAAATACTTGGACCCATTTCCCAACCTATTTCTTTGCTTTCAAGATCAAATTTCTGCTCTCTACATGTTCCTCAGAGCATAGGGCTCCTCAAAGAAGCAGGTATTGATTGGCAAAGACAAAAAAAATACCTCTATTTCTTACAATAAATGATTATGTCTTCCAATCACTTCTGACAGAATAGAACATGTAATATCAGACCTTTCAGAATCCTAGAGTCCAAGATTATAGAGCTTAGAGGCCATCCACTTTAGCTCTTATTTTCTTTACATACAAGGGTCTCCCTTACTTTGCTCTTCCCTCTTCTACATAAAACCTTCAAAATTTGCTACCCTCCCTTCTCCACAGTTGGAGTTTCTCTGCTATTTTTAGTGCCTATAAAAGCACATTGCCAGGCATATAACAGCACAGCTTGTGGTCAGACAAATGAGTTTTTAGTATCTGTTTCTGATAAATGTTTCCTCTGTGATTTTGAAGACATTCTTAAAAATAAGAGCCCCTAATATAAACATGGGGTAATTATTTAACATCTTCATACCTTCATTTCCTTACCTATAGGAGTGAAAGTTACATTAAATAATATATGGAGCACACTTTATACAGATTTTGATATATAGCATTAAAGATGAGTTATGACTAACAAAGCTAACTATCATCTAGGAGTACCTAATATATGCTGGTCATTTTTTTTCAATTCTCTCTCTCACTCTTGAAAGAGTGCTGTCAAACAAAGCCTTTTTTGATGTTGGAAATGTATATATGTGTACCACCAGCACATGTTACTACTGAGCACTTCAAATGCAGGTAGCCCAACTGAAGAATTGATTTTTAATATTTAATTTGAACTAATTTAAAGTTCAAGAGCCATATGTTGTTAATGACTGCTATATTGGCCAACACAATCTTAGAAAAACCATCAAACCAGATATACCCCATCTTACTTTTATAAAATAGAAAATGGTGTCTGGAATGTTAGGTAAGTTGTTTAGGGTAATTCAGCTAACAAGTAAATGAACTAGGATATTAATCTATCTATTTCTTGGACATTTTTTTCTTTTTAGCCTGTTGCTTCTGAGAATATTAACATTTGTGGATCCTCAGTTTCCTCATGTGCATCACTTTTGATGTTATATGAAGTAGTTTTCCTTCCCTGAGACTATAACCATGCAATATAGAAAAAAAAAAAAGAAAAAAACACTTATGAAGTAGTTTAGTTCAACTTCTGATCTCTCTAACTCAGGGATGTTCTTTGTATTTCCCCATAGGTGACTTCCCAACCCTTTCCCAAATACTACCAGTGTCTGGTGGATTGTGACCTCACAGTGTCACCTGTGCTGTTATTGTATCATGCTTTCTTATTCTGCGTTAAACTCCAACCCAATTCCATGTGTTGTGAGAGGGGTGGTTGAAATCAGGTGATGCCACTAAAACAATGTCTTCTCTGCTCATTAAAGTCATTGTCCTGCTATCAATTGCATGCAAATGCCATCTACATTGCAGACTTTGGGGACTTAAAATGGAAAGAGTCTATGAGTGGAGTGAGGTCAGATCCTGACCAGACGACCCAGGAAATTTGTCATAATGGTTTTTGTTAATACTAGGACATTTTGTCAGGGCAGAATTCACTCATTCGTATGAATGTTTCAGTTATAACTAACACATTTAGAAGAAAACAGTCACAAACTAATGTGAATAGAGAGTAAGGTAGTGAGCAGAGAAGGAGGGTAAGGCTGGAAGATGGTTGTATGGTTGATCAAATACGAGAACCAGCACACTGCTTTATGGACAAAAATACTTTTTTCTCTTAATTTGGAGGGTGCAGCTTCTGTCATGGCTGTTCAGGAGACCACTTAGGAGGCACAGTTTCTCAAGGGGAAGAGTTCAGGCACTAGAGTCAGAAAATTCAGATCTGCCTGGCACTTCTAGGTTTTCATGCTTAGTTCTTTCTTCATAGCAGCTATTTCAAACTTTCCTGGTTCTTCTTAAGTTCTGGAGTTTTGCCATCTTAATTCATCACACTTACCAGGAGAGATTAGAATCTCTTGAAGCTGTATTAAAGAGAGATTAGAATCTCTTGAAGCTACTCCAAGTTCTTTGGATTTCTATAGATAAACTTACAAATTCATTCTCCCAAGCTTTCCTTTTGTTAAAATGATCATGCTTAGCTCTTTCTTCATAAAAATAATCCCTCCTGCCTCCTCAGGGTCCTCACTGTGTTGCATTGACATCTTCTCCTCTGGGTCTTCAATATGTTCCTTTTTATATACACATCTCCCCAGATTTTGAACCTGCTCAAGTCTCTCTTACTTAAAACACACACATATACATACACATCTGGAAACTTTCAACCACTCATCTTCCTCCAGTTCTCACTCTACTTCTCACTTTCATATCAATCTTCTCACATGTATTGCACAAACTGCCTGCCTCTATGTCAGAATTTCACACTCATTCTTCAACCCAATGCACTTTACATTTAACACCACCATTCTATTAGAACCGTTATCACTATAGTCACGAAATGCCAGCATTAGTTGAAAAAAGAAATTCTTTTCTTATCTAATCATTTTTATTGTTATTCTATTACAATTGTCCCAATTTTTCCCCCTGTGCCCTCCTCCAACCATCCCACCCCCCATTTCCACAATCAATACCCACACTATTGTCCATGTCTGTGGATCATTCATACATGTTCTTTGTCTAGTCCCTTCCCTGTCTTTGCACCATTATCTCCCTCCTCCCACCCCTTCGGTCACTCACAGTCTGTTCCATGTTTCCATGCCTGTGGTTCTATTTTGTTTATTACTTTATTTTGTTCATTAGATTCCTCTTATAGGTGAGATCATATGGTATTTGTCTTTCATTGACTGGGTTATTTCACTTAGCATAGTATTCTCCCTTATATTCTGCAAACTGTAAATACCACAGTTTTTTAATCCACTCATTTACTGATGGGCACTTAGGCTGTTTCTAGCACTTGGATATTATAAATAACACTGCAAAGTACATTGGGGTGCATATGTTCTTTTGAATTGGTGATTCAGGATTCTTAGGGTATATTCCCAGCAGTGGAATTGTTGGGTCAAAGGGCAGTTCCATTCTTAGTGTTTTGAGGAAATTCCATACCCTTTTCCACAGTGGCTGCACCAGTCTGCATTCCCACCAACAGTGCACTGGGGTTCCTTTTCTCTGCATCTTTGCTAGCACTTGTTTTCTATTGATTTATTAATGATGGCCATTCTGACAGGTGCTAAAACTAAAAAGCTTCTGCATGGCTAAAGGAACCATCATCAAAATGAAAAGGGAACCGACTGTACGGAAGAACAAATTTGCCAATGATATATTGGAAAAGGATTTGATCTCTAAAATATAGATAGAACTCATATGACTCAACACCAGAAAAACAATTCAATTTAAAAATGTGCAAAAGACCTGAGTAGACACTTCTCCAAGAAGGACCTACAGATGGCTCATAGACATATGAAAAGATGCTTAACATCACTAGCCACCAGAGAAATAGATGCAAATTAGAACCTCAACGAAATATCACCTCATGCCTGCTAAAAAAAGAAATTCTTAAAGTCTTTTTTTCTGAACAAACTGTCAGAGTAGTATATCCTATTTACTGCCATTTTCTCCAGGAAATGCTTGCCTTTGTGACCCCGCACACTTCTACTTTGGCCTTTGTGTGTGTCCCATCTTGGTCTTCTTTGTGAAGTCCTACTTATACCTAACATCAAGACAAGCAGAGGTCTTGGTTTAACATGCCAAGTAAGTGCTATCATTGCATGGGACTCTAGTCTGCGTGTGTTTTTCCTTTTACCTCACCCCTCCTATTCTTAAGGCTTCAATTACTACTCCAAGTTTTCTATGTCAACACCTTTCACATGTCTAGATCCAGTCCTGTCCCTATTGAATTCCAGGACAATAAATAAAATTGTTAGTAAACATCTTCTCTTACACTTCAAGTGCCTGAAAACTAAACTCATTATCTTTTGAGCCATAATAAAATAGTCTCACTTTTCACCCTGTTGCCTAAGCTTTAAATTTGGAAACCATCTTGGTCTTTACCTTCTTTCTTATATCTACATTTAATCAGTCACTATATTTTCTTTATTCTATCCCTTAAGTAGTCTATAATCTTCTTTCCATTTCCAGTTTCACTGGTGGCCTTAACTACTCTCATCATTTCTCATCTGTATTACTGCAACCACCTACCACCTTTTTTCAGTTTTCTTTACCTTGTTTTCTTCCAATGCATTCTCCACATTGTTCTTAGAGTGATATTTTAAGCAAAACTGAGTATGTTATTCTTTCCATAAAAGATTTAAATGTTTTGCATTGCCTATCCCCCAATTGAAACTTGTTGACCAGTCTCAAATGACACTCTGAAATCTATCCTCTCTCCTTCACAACAGATTCACTCCTGCCTTTTTCTGTATGTTCTATAATTTCAGGGGATCCAAACACCTTGAAGTCCTTCTATCACAGGTTAATTCTATTTTCATGAGCTTCAGTCACCTCTAAAAGACCACTCTTAATGCAAGAGATATTTTCTTAAACAGATATATCATAGAACTCAGTAATGCAAGGACTTGTGAAGAAAACATCTCAATTTCCATCATTTTTTTCCTTCCATTGATGCACAGTCAATGAAGCCAGGTATCCCTGAAATCAAACACAGAAAGGGACCCACAGCCTGGTGCTCTGTGAGGTGACATGGAGATATCCTTGACCCTGCAACACCTATCAGTCTCTCAGCAGCAATTTTATAGCTTTGGCAGAATAGGAATGTTTCATTCAAAATGGCACCTGGCCCCTTACTCACTGGACAAGCTATACATGGAAACATCAAATGTTACCTAGAGAAGGGAGAGCAATGATGTTACTGGCTGGGTTTTAGACAGGAGGTTAAAATATGGCTTTGGCTGCTGCTGTTACCATTGGTAAGAGCAGTTGGCATAGGCAGAGGGAATTCAGATGACCAAAGGAAAGAAAGGACTAGAACACATTTCTGTTATCTCTAGCTGAGCTATTTCCTCATCTCATGCATTATTTCCCCAATAATCAGGGCAGTGTGAATGTAGAGCAGAGTTCGGGTGTTTTCACCACATCACTCTATTCCCCATTACCTAAGGGTCTAAATGAAGTGTTCCTTCCTCTGGTATCTACAAGATTCAATTCTGGCAGGGAAATGGAAAGATTTAGAAAATAGACTAGGTACAATAAATATAAAGCCAATTTAAGTATACTAGTATTATAAAAAAGAAGGTCCTTATATTCTGCAATCTGTGCCTTCTGGAAGACTGAAACTAATTTGAGTAAATATAACTAATGATCTGGGTGTAGCAAAAGAATGATATGTAAAAAAATTCCTCTTGCAAGCCTAAATAAACTGGGACACAAGCATATTTGGGTATGTCATGGTAATTGGGGTATTTGTACTTGAAGGAAAGGACTGGATATAAACCTGAAGACAGAAAGGATGACAAGCCTGGTAGATGACTTGCCTTTTGAACTCATCCATGAGGTCTCTGGAAGGGCAGTGAATCTCAGTGGTTATAAATGGGGGCTCTGCAGTCAGCCTACCTGAGTACCCAAAGCAGCCTAGTCATTTGCTAGTTGTGAGACCTAGGCCAAATGGCTTACTCTTTCTGAGTTTTGTTTCTCATTCATTAAATTGAGTAAAAGATCAAAGGGGCATCATGAACCTAAAATAAGATCTTGCATGTTTAGGATGTAGCACAGAGCTTGGAAGAGAGTATGTACATAATGCATTTTAGCTTTTAAAAGTTAGGGGTTATGAAGAGAGAAGCCCAAGCAGAAATGGAGGAATTGGTTCTGAAGGAAGTCCTTAAGAGGCTGAGGCACAGTGGCTACTGCTTTAGTACTAAGTATGACATTGGGTAGAATGATGGTTTTCAATCCCTCTTTCTAGAAATGTAGCTAGATTCTGGCATCACAGGGGAAGGCACCATTAGAAACACAAGAGAAGCCCCTGGCTTGGGGTAGACTTCAGTGCTCTCTCCTAGAGCTCTGTACACATGGGCAGTCCCAAGAACTCCAAACTATTTGTGAACGATTAACACTAAAGCAAAGGAGAGGAGGAGGAAGATGAGTGTGGGCATTCTGTTTCCACTTCCTGGTGAATTTGGGGGCCATTCTTTAAAGATCCTGGGTTAGCCTCTGTGGCACGAATCCAATGACTTTTGAGTTATTATTCAAGTGGCTCTGTTTGTCCCCATAAATGAGTTTTCCCCAAATACAGGGGTGCATGTTTTGGCATATTCCATTGTCCTCTCTACTAGATGATTTAACATCTCCAGACAAGTTTGTAAATCAGAAGTCTGCTTATTTCCTAGCATGCAAAGCTCCACAGACAGATAATCATCAGAACTAGCAGGGTGATCACTCTGTAAGGTATAAAAATGTTGAATTACTGCATTGTACACCTGAAATGAATATAACCAGTATAAGACTGTACATCAAACAGACTTGAATAAAAAGTAAATAAAAAAACTGCCACAGTTTAGTATACAAATTCTTCTCAATCTAAACCTAACTCCACTTTTAAAGCTTTATAATCTGACACTCCCCCCCCAATAATTTATGATCTAGCCACACACAGACAAAACACAGTTCTCCGTGAGTGTCTGGCTTTTTGCTTCTCCCTCTAAGGTCTCTGTATATGCTGTGTTCTTTTTTTGGAAGACAATTTCTCTCCACACAGTGGGCTTCAACGCAGAAAAGACTGCAGAAAAAAATTCTCTCTGCCAACTCCCTCAGCATTCACTCTAACACAGCTGGATCAGGAGCTCTCTCCTTTGTCTTCATCCATGACAAGTACAAAGTACATCATACTTGGAACTTACCTCCTCAATAACAAATTATTTCCATGTTTATGTACTCTGTCTGAACAGTTTTGCCTTAGCTGTTTCTTCTACTTGAATGGTATTACTCCAGATACTCCTTATGGCTGCCTCCTGACCATTCAGGTCAATTGTTAATATTATAGTATTTTACAATTTCAAGCAAGGCAGATCTGCCTGATCCACAGATACTCCTGATCACTCTCTTTCACATTATCTTATTTTACTGGTATCTGACATTGTCTAATTTATTTGGCTACCAATTGATTGCCTCCCTACAACCAGAAATAAAAGGCCTTGAGAGCAGAGATTGCCAGTTTTATTTCTGCACCTCTAGCACCTTGACCATGACTAATGTATAGTAACTGCTCAATAAACATATGTTGACTGCCTGTCATCCTCACTAGACAGTGAACCTTTAGAATGAAAGCTGTGCCTTTGCATGCTCAGCACCTACCGCAACGTCTGGCACATGCTATGTGCTAAAATATATGTTAATCAAAGGCATGACATTTTTAATTAGCCAATCAAGAACTGGTTATTCATTGGGAGGTCAAGAAGACAAATAATTCTGTGGAGTACAATCACTGGGGAGAGTGTCCTCTGGGGACTGGCTGGAAGACAGCAAGGAATTGATTAAGGTACCAATAAAATGAAACCCGTGCTTTGCACATAGAACAAGTTCAACATATGTTTGTAACATTGACTTAACAAAAAGTGTTTTACACTTCCACACTAATTCGCTTTTTTAAAAAATACCATTTGAAACCTGCCATAGAATCACCTGCTGCTTCATTCAAATGGCGGATGAGTTGCTCTGTGACAGGTGTCTGACAACATGCTAATAGCCAAATCTATTGAATGCACAATGTTGACTTTCAGGAACGCTTTCCTTTTCTTTCTCACCCTACCCCCACTTCACAAAAAGAATGCCACTCTCCTGAGAGTATTACAATAGCAGCCCACAAATGAATCCTCTTCCTTTGAGAGAAACTAACTGTAGGGGAAAAGATAATTACTTAGTGCCTTTATCTCCAAATTATTTGTAATAGAATCTGAAATCACACCACAAGGTCTTTCACGAGGATGTCATAAATTAAGATGCATTGGCGTATCTGGTGCATCTGTTCCATTCTCTGGCCCTTTGTCTTCTGCAAAGAGCACACCAACCTCAGTACCCAGCAGACAGCACTTACGCAAATGATGTCGTGGTCTATAGCATTAATATTCAGTGATTGTCTGTCATAGACACCTTACTGTACATCTGTTATGCAAATGTATGTTAATTCCAACTCCCTGACAGCTGCCTAGCTTCTCTCCCTAAAATGATCTTTTCCATTTTGAAGTTTGCAATCTGTTCCCAAAAATGTTATTCCAACAATTAGCTGAAATTGCTAAACAAAAATTGTACATGTTCATTCTAAAATAGAAGGTAGCATTTAAAAATAGATTGTGAACCTTGTTCCCACGTTGTTTATTTTCTATGTGCTTCCACACAGGGTAAGGTAAACATTAATCTCTGCACAGCTTGGCTTGGGGCAAGTGACAGGTTTGCCTACCCCAATCCTAGTAGTTGGACAAGATTGAATAGTATCACCAGTCCCGTCATGAAGGGACTTTGTCCTTAAAGATGTTTTTAGTGATGCACAGAGTTTCTCTCTATATCTGAAACAGCTTTGTTTTCCTCACCAAAATAATTACTATCAAGCACTTGGATATTAATGAATGGCAACACAGAAGCATAAAGTGAGTGATGCATGATTGTGGAAGGAGACCTAAGAGAATTTCCCATGAGACACAGGACACTGCAGACAATCTTTGTACATGTTGATGATGTTAAATGGAGGGTGCTGCCATATTTCTTATCTCTCTTCATTTTGAGGGATAGCTGAAGGGCTTTGGAACAATAAGAGAACTATCCATTAAGACCTATAAAGGTATCATGGTGCTTGATAAGTTACAATAAACATTTAGTGAACAAACGAGTGCTTGTATCTGACCTGTGGAGTACTAGTCACCATGCTGGCTGTATGAATTAAATCATAACAACATTCTTGTGGGATGAGTAGCATAGACAGCCCATTTTAACAATGAGGATCAACGTGAGGAGGGACTTCTGCAAACCCACAGAGCTGCTGTGACCCTCACCCAGTGTTTATTTCCAGGTTTTTCTACTGAGGAAGAACACTGCAAACTGGAGAACCATAGACTGTGTGCAGTGAAGAAGTTACAAGTTTCTGTTTTAATGGGGTTTCTGACTCTGACCCCTATTTCTGACTCTGGATGTCTGATGCTTGGCCTTCTGGGAAATCTAAAGCCCAACTAAGAGAAATGGACTTTAATCTGCTCTGGTCCAGCCATCTTGAGGACTCAGTTTCTTCAAGGATATTGACAAGTGGAATTCCTTTTTCACTGTGGAAGAGTTCATCTCTAATATGGTGGGGCTAAACCAGGTGACTCTCAAGGCCCTAGAGTAGGGCCTCTACTCTAGTCTAACATTGTTTCTTCATAATTTGTTTCTGCATTAGTAATAGGACAATGAATGAGTTAAATATATTAAAAGTATCTTGGATACATGGTATATTACCTTCACTAATTTTCAATGCCTCTATGATTAAGATGGATATGGTAACACAAACATTCATTAGTTTTCACAGGAGTCTTTTTTTTATTATTTTAAGAGATTCCACAGTTTTCAAATGTTATAGTTTCATTTATTTGCACTTGAGTCCAATAAACTTGATCTTAGATTCCATAACAAGTTATAATTTCTCATTTAAATGCTATAATTTGAGTAGGATAGAATGGCAGAATTTTACAAACTATTCTGAGGGACCAAATATAGCTTTATGTCATTTTATTTACACACTAATTTTTTTAAGGTAACGTGTATAGACAACTCATTATAAGGCATTATCTAATTAAGTTCTAGTGTTATATATATGAAAACAGGGACATAAAGTAGCTAAATATTTTGTCCAACTTCACATAGTTAGTAAGCAGGATAGCTGAGATTTGACCTTATACTGAATCTCTTTATATATTACAAATCTATATACTATCCTAATTATTTTTTAAAAATAGAAAATTATAATAAATTGTAAAATATGTTCTCTGAATATTAGGTGGCATAATATATATTTGTGTGTGTGTGTGTGTGTGTGTGTGTGTGTGTGTGTGTGTGTGTTTGCTGTCTTAACCCAGCATAGGAGTTCTGGTTAGAAGTTGGTCTGTTCCCCAAACTGAGCAGGCAGTTAGGACCCTCATCCTCTCCTTTTAGCAGGATCTCACACTTCAGGCCACAACACACCCGCCTTAATTTTCCCAGGGCCAGCTACTGGGCAGCCAAGGACAGCCCGTGTCCCAGAACCTGCAGAAATTGTTCACACTGGTCAAGTCTAAGACTTCTTGCCCTGTCTTGCCCATTCCTTCCTGCAGAAACCACAGTGAAAATGCTGACTCACAGTTCCTCTCCCCCTGCCTTGACAGTGCCCCTGGCGCATCCCCACGTGGCCCTGCATGTCTTGCTGTGTTCTATCTAGAGAATGCCAAGCATAATAAAAGTGTAAAACTTTTCATTGCTCTCTCGGTCTGTGTCTGGCCTCATCATACCTCATTCAAGGTAATCAGGTTAAAACAGAGTGCGAGAGGTCTAGGGATAAGAATCACCTGACTTTACTCAGTGAAAAGCTATGAAAGATTGCTGCATTCGGTTAATGACCAGTGAAGAGCATTACTCTGAGGCTTATGTTGCTTATTGTGCTTCTCTGTAAAAAGTTGGTAACAATTTCCAACTCATAAAAGTTGGGTTGAGGTTCCAGTAAAAGGACCTATGTTACAAAAGCTTAGCACAATGCTTGACTCATATTAGGGTCTTAAAAAGCATGCCTAAAGCAAGAAGAGTGGCAGAGTGGAATATAATTTGTCTGAAAATTTAGAAATAAGTATATTTTTATAGGTAACTCATTCCACAAAAATGTTAAGATTTAACTCATGTGACCAGCATGGTGACTAGTACATCACAGGTCAGATACAGTGCTTATTTGTTCTTAGTGGGTGTTCACTGAATGTTTAATGTAACTTATCAATGTATACATAGCATATATAATATATATTGATAAGTTATAGATAAATATGTTGATAAGTTGTCTTAACATTTACATTCATACATACTGGGTGGGGCAAAAGCAGCTTTGCAGTTGTTTGTATGGAAAATAATATTGGGCCCTGGCTGGTGTAGCTCAGTGGATTGAGCGCGGGCCTGCGAACCAAAGGATCGCTGGTTCGATTCCCAGTCAGGGCACATGCCTGGATTGCAGGCCAGTTCCTGGCAGGGGACACATGAGAAGCAACCATACATTGATGTTTCTCTCCTTCTCTCCTTCCCTTCCCCTCTAAAGATAAATAAATAAAATGTTAAAAAAAAAGAAAATAATATTGGTACAGTGATTAATAAATAATAATACAAGAATAAGCTCTGTGTTTTGCATAATCATAACTGTAAAATTACTTTTCACCTACCCTATACACACATATATACATATAATGTATACATATACACATGTATACATGTATACATATACATATGTATACATATATACATATAATGTGTGTATAGGGTAGGTGAAAAGTAATATTTGTGTACATATTTGTGTGTATATTTCTGTTTGCTACTTTACAACAAACTTTTCCATTTATCTCCTTTGTTCCCCCAAACTCCCTGCTGATGAAAGAAGAACTCCAATGAAGTTCATTTTAAAGACAGGAAAACTGAGGTATAAGATAATTAATTGCATTTTCTGAGATATCTTGCTTGAACTTAAAAAAAATATTGCTCAATGGAAAGCTTTGTGGCCATCGATCTAAGTCAAGGTGCATTTTTGGTGGAAGTAAGCAGCACTGGTTAGTAGATACAACTCTGCAGCAGTTAAGAAAACAAGGCAAGGATCACATTTCTGCATTTCTATGAGAAATTGATATTTCCTCCTTTCCCCTTTGCAACAATTCATGACACTGAAGTGATTATATTTATCATCTGTGCCTTTTATTCTGTTTTGTATTGAATAAATTATTTCACAGGACATTTCTTCTCTGAACTTTCCTGTTAAGAATTTGGAGTGGTGTTTTGTTGTCTTACCATTTAATCCCTATTCTCTAGGGTCTGACCAAAGCTGTTATACAAACCATGAACTGTCAGATAAGAAAGTGTATAGTACTCACAGCTGGGCTTTTATTTTATGATTGAAGGACCCGTATTTAATGGAGTGTAAGAAGGTTTGGAGTTGGAGTCTATGCCCTCACACCAAGTCCTAAATGGCTAGAGAAGGCTCAGCCCCAACAGGGACCACAGAGATCTGCCCTCACCAGGAGGAAAAACCTAGCCAAATTGACTTACAACGAGCAAAGATGACGACCGCATGCAGACATTGATGTTTAAGGCCCACTAGTAAAACATGCTCCATTAATATTCTACATTTACCAATTAGCACCTTCACTTCACTTGGAAGAAGCTGCTAATGGAAGGGTGAAGAGGCCACAGCACGAGGCAAAGGTCAGTAGGTTTCCTACAAGAGAGATTCAGGGAATACTCTCTGTTCTCTCTATTCACAAGAAAGTCCTGAGACAGGCATGGTAGAAATTACTATCTACATTTTTATAGGTAAAGGAAATTTAAACTAAGAGCAATTTTACCACCTGATTAGAGTACTCCTATTGTTAAGAGCCACAGCCAAGCCTCAAGGCCAATTTTTCTGACTTCTGCTTTACAGGTTCTTTCCACTTCCCAGATGGTGCCTGTGGGTTTGGCTCTCACCTTCAAGCTTCACCGACCCTGGATGATGGACGGAATTTGCTCTGGGCATCTGAGCCCAAGCTGAGGTGCAGGTGCCAAACTCACTGTGCACTTTCCATCTACTCTTGCTACAGTTCAATAAAGCACCCCCAACACCTGCCCAATGGCTGCCTACATTGAGATTATGATTCATCCCAGAGACAAAGGACAATACACGAAGCTGCTCTCAGAAGACAAGATCCGTGTGCACACAGCTGACATGGCCTCCTGGCTGACTTTAGTGTCATGATGGAGTCCTCAGACTGAGAGAGCAGCTGGAAAAAGGACACCAAATGGAAGTGCAGCCATGCCCAAACTCAGCAATATGTCTATCCCCATTGTGGATTTGACCTCCATCCGTCTTCTTTAGAGCCACCTTTGGAGCTTTTTGTGGTTTGTAATTTTACATTGCAGTAGACAGCTTCTTATATGATTCCATTGAAACCAGTCATTGGTTGGCTAATCAGAAAGGTAAGTTAAATTGGAGAATCAAAAGCAATGATGCCTCACTCAAATATTTTATTTGAACTGATAACAGAATAATGTTTACTCATTCAGCAATGCTTCAATGTAAAGGCAAGATCTATGACTTTGATACAGGTCTTCTGATTGGATTACTACATTAAATTTCCTGTGTAAACCTCATTCCTAATGAATTTGTTATGACTTCCAGCTTCATTTTCCTTAAAGTGAACTAAAATTTAAAGACATTTTTGAGGTAATGGGAATGCAGACTCTTTCTAGATTAAAACTATTTCTTTTCCACTAGTTTATTGAGTCTTGCCACAATTTAATCTGATATGACTTAGCACTATCCATTCTATGCAAAGCATTAAATTAAATTGGTTTTTATAGGAAAGACAGAACAAATGGGTTCCAGTGAGAAGAAGGTGGAGTGGGTTTTATGTCTTTGGTACGGTTGGCTTCATTACTTTCCAGCAGAATGTGTTTCATCAAAGTGGCTTATCTCACTGAATCTTAGTTTCTGGTGACAAGGACAATGATGAGAAAGTACCTTGCAAACTATTATGCAGTTTCAATGAGTTGATGCTTGTGAAAGATTAAAAAAATTATTGCAGAATGTGGGAGAAAAGAAGAATGTTACAGGAAGCTATGAGTGGGGCATAAGGGTAACTATTAATTTCTGCAGGATTTCCTCTTGCCACCAGAGACCAGAGCTACAGGCATGGAGACACTAAATAGCCACCTCATTAGAGTGCATGCTGAATATCAATGAGTGCTGTAGAGGGTCTGTGCCTGAAGCTTCACTAACAGTAAACCTGGGACCACTGGACAGAGTGAGGTCAGGATATCCTGTTAGGAGCCAGTTTCTTCATGTAGCATATACTGGAAGAAGAGCTAATATCATAAATTGAGAAAAATCAGTAGTGACTTCCTGAAAGAGAGGTTTCTTGACTCTGGTCATAAAACATAGGTAGATATGGACCAGATATGGACCAAAAAGCCAAACATGGAAATTATAGTATACATCTTCTCATAGAGAGTGATTAAACACAGCTCAGCTAAGACAATGCTCCTAAGAAGTTTTTCTTTACCTTCATTCTTTGTGAGCAAAGTCGGCCTTGATTTAATGTACGTATCCCCAGCTCTCCTTGGAGTGTAAACAGACATGAGTTTGACTCAAAGGGCTGTTTGTTTTTCTAGCACAGGAGGTTTCTGTGGAGAATAAAACAATTTCAGGAACACATATAGAATGGGGAAGAGGTGTCATTGGCATTTTAGTGTTTTCATGCAACTTAGCAAGGGCCTACTTAATTCCAATTTTTTTCTCAAAAGCACAGCTTGGTATTAGGAGGCAAAATAAACATGTGAGGAAAAATTCAGCATTCTCTCTTGTTGTATAGTTGGAGGGATCTATAAACAAGAAGGTGAACATCCCCAGATCCACCCACCAACCATGTGTCTTACCCTCTGACCAGCATGTGTAGGTTCTTGATTTATAAGATCACTATTCAAAGAAGTTTTCAGAAAGATGTGTTCAGAGATTATTCCCAGATATCCCTGGTCTGGGTAGCTGAGTCATTTTTATGTATCAAATTTATCAACAGTTTTAAGTAAGCCACAGCAGGGACCCATCCACAAGTCTATGGAAAATTGTGAAATTAATAGAACTCATTTTTGGAGCCTTCAGTCTCCATGTTTCATTTTTTTTTCCTGCCACTCTCATGCCACCTTCTATGTCCCTGGAAGCCCTATCAACTTTTTCCCTTCTAAAAAACTGGGCTTTCATAAAAAGAAATATTTCAATGACTTTGCTAATTTTTTCCTTCTTTAAGGGTATTTTTGACTGTGACACCAAAGGTATTTTGGGAAAGGCATTTTTTCAGAAGGCCATTCCAGATCTCCTAATATCATAGTGTTTCCTGCTAACTTTTCTTTAATGGTATTTGTGGTTTGCTTTGGCACAGTGCATGTATTTAAAATTACACAATTAATGGGCAATATGTATAGCTAGGTGTGTGTGTGCTCAAAGGTTATTTCCAGGGAGCTGAGAACAGATACCATGCCAATATTCATAATAATAGCTACATGACTAATTACTTTCTCTGTTACACACACATGCATCATTTCTGCCAAACCTTTCCCAAAATATGCTCTGTGGATATTCAATAAATATTAGTATATATTACTAGATAATTTTTACCCTTGTAGAACAGGTCTTTGTTACGACAAAAGCTGACCCATGTTTCACAATGATTACTTTTCCCTTCCTCTTGACAAGGCAACTTGGGAATTTTTTCTCAGGTCTTCATTGTTCAAACATCTTGGGATTCCTGGAGGTTAAATGAAGGAGATTGTGTGTCTCTCCTTAAGTCTGTGGTCCCAAAGAGATTCTCACTGATATTAATCTGCACTCAGTGATTAGTTAAAAACACTATTTAAGATTCTTTACCAGTTATGGCTCCAGGGATTTCTGCTCTAGGTAAATAGATCTCAGCTGTGAGTTTCTGGATTGGTCATCTCTCTAGATTTTAGAATAGTAGCATGCCATGTGACTTCAGTTCAATGACAGGTTCAACAAATGTCATTGATAGTTTGTTTTGCTATGTCTTCCTGTAAAGAAGAAAGTCACGATTTCCAAAGTTTGTTACATATGGGAATTGAAACCAAAAGTTATTTCCATAATTTTTTATAATATTTTCAACAAATATAGAATTCAGAGCTGACTTTTTTCTTTCAGCATGCTATATAGTTTATTCCATTGCTTTCCTGCTTACATGATTTCTGATGAAAGTCTGCTGTAATTCTTCTGAATGTTTCTTTGTAATGTCTTTTTTTTTCTGGCTACTTTCAAGATTTTCTCTTTGAGGATTTCAGCAATATGACTATGAGAGAAATAGGTGTAGTTCTATTAGTACTTATTCTGTTTTATGTTCTCAGACCTTGGATCTGTGGTTGGTGTCTGCTAATAATTTTGGGAATTTCACAGTCATTATTTCTTTAAGTTTTTCTTTTATTCTCCATCTGTTATCTCAGTTCCATATGTTAGACTATTTTATATTGTACCTCATTTCTCTGATGTTCTGCTCTATTTTTTCCTTAATTTTTTTCTTTTTGTATTTCAATTTGGTTAATTTCTGTTCATTTTTTCTAAGCTCATGTCTTCTTTATTTGACTGTGTTGATTCTACTGGCAAGTCCATTAGAAGCATTCTCCATATCTATTATTGTGATTTTGGTATTTTATTTTAAATGTCATAATTCTATTTTTATTCATATGACTTTCATTTCCAATGACATTACATATCTGACCTTGTATTTTGTCCTCTATTTTTCTGTAATACAGGCTTTAACCTGCAAATCATAGTTATTTAAATTTTTTATATAATAATTTCAATATCTGTGAATATATGACTCTGGTTTCAATGTTTTCTTCATCTCTTCAGACTATGTTTAGGCAGCTTCTGTCTATGCCTCAAAGTCTTTTGACAAGAGCATAATGTATTGTGTAAGGCAGTAGGTACTGACACAAAAATTTTTATGTTTGGAGATAAAGTTCTTTTTCTTCTTCTGTTTTTTAAAGAGGTTGTGTTGTGCTAACATACTAAGGAGCTGAACTGGGTTTGAAATTTTCTTTTACCTTGTTTTTGACTCTCTCCATATGTCCCTGTGTCTTTCTTTTTTTCTGCTCCCAGAGAATTTCTGTCTCCCAAAGCTCCCTCTCCTGTGTTCTAATATTTGTTTTACTCATTGCTTGCCAGTGTGTGGGAGAAGGTCCTGGGGAATACTGTGGTGTTTTAATTACACATTAGTCTTCAGCACTGTGAACCTGAACCTTGAAAGTGTGAACTTTTCCGGTGTCCCTGCCCTTCTCCCAATGTAATACTGTCTTGCATTTATTCTTCTTGATTTCCCAGGGATGGGATTTTGTTTTCTGTTTCTTACCCCCAATTGAGTTTCCACCAATGCCTTCAGGCTAAAGTTTGGTTACTTTGCTTTATGCAGGTCAAGTGTTTTGTTTCATAGGGGAGATAGTGGCTTCAGGACTGGGCAGAGTGTCAGCAGTAACTCCTGTGCCTCTCCCCTACCCAGTCCATGTGAAAGCTTTCTTGGATTTTCTCCACATCTTCATTGTGAGAAGCTGGTGAAAAAGCTGGGGAGACTGTATAAACAGCTTTATGTTTGTGGTCCAGAGCAGCTTCACACTCTCACAAATATATACTCAGTCTTTAGAATTCATTAAGAATTTTTAGTTGATTCTTCTTACCAGTGCATGTTGCATTCAATAACAACATCCCAAGCAAGTAAAGGCTTAAGTTCTACTTTTCATTACTAATGTCTATCTCTCTCCATATTTTAGGCTATTTTTTGTGACTGTAGCTCTCTTATAAAACAAATGCACAAACAAACAAACTTGTTTGCCGAGCAGTTTCCTTGTTTTAAGGGTGGAAAAGATGCTTGTTCTAGTTATCACTGACCAATTGCTGGTCATTCATTTTTGACTTTACATTTTGACTTTTCTTTATTAAATCTACCAAGGTTTATTCCTTTTCCCATATAATGATTAGCAGATTCCCTAATTCAGACCCTTGATTGCCTATGTGCCTCAGTTTATTCTCAAAGCAAAGTACAGACATCCAGATTTTCTAAAAGTTCTCTTTTGGCATTCTATTCTTTATGTGATATTGCCATTGTTTATACTGCCATCTGGGTTACAAATTTATAATTCCATAAATTTTGTATACCTATTATCTTCCAGGAATCAATGCAAAGCACAGTACAGAAATCATAAATTACATTGACACAGTTCTTACCCCTGAGGAGGCCATATTCTAATCAATAATATAATGTACGCATACACCCAAAACATAACTTACCATGTAAAGTTTGAATGAAAGAAACACAGTGTTATAGAAACCCAATTTTTTATGTGGATAACAAAATGTGTGTTTTAAAAATATGCATTCAGTTTGTATTTTAAGTAAATATATAGAAAATATATTAATGTAAAATGTAATAATATAGAATCTTATGCATTTATTTTAAATTGTTTTTTGTAATTTTACATATATGATTATGTAGCTATGATTTTTTTCTGTAATTTGTTTCATGTAGGGTTTTAATGAGAATATTTGAGACACTGTTAGTAAACAAATCTGAGCCAGAAACAAATCAAACTCTGTATGTTTATAACAGTCATTGTGAAACATACCTGTGATCTGAGGAACTCAGAAAACATTGAACTTTGAAAAACTGGTTTGAAAGTATACTCCAGAATTTTAATATTTCTGAGGATGCAAGTGAGATGGGAGGAAGAAGGATGGGCAGTATATTGGTCATTTTTAATATCTAAGCAAATTTTTGATTTTCTAAAAAAAAACCTTCTTTCAAATAGGGAAGGGCATTTCTGTTAGTCTAGTTCATATGGGAGAGACTGTCCCCAGGAAGGCACTCTTGAGCCATGTTAGAAACATTGTTGGCAATAAGAACGATGCAGCAATAACTACTAAGGTGTAGAGATGCACAGAGACATACATTTCCAACAGGATGCCCTACACACAACTAGTAGACATTCGCAGAATAAGGCTTCTTCCCGGGAACACATCTTACCTTCAGAGTAATGGTTATATTTGGGGAAAGGGAGAAAATGGGCTCAAGTAGAAACAAAAAAAGCTACAACTACACATATTGATGTTAACAAAAACGTCCAAAATAAGCCTATCAGAATTATCCCATGTTAAATTTCCTTGTTGGGTCCATTATCATATTATCCTGTACAGTTATCTGTATGTTTGAAATATTTTAAATACAACTATGAAGAATCCAGAGCTACTCAAAGTTGCTGATCCCACTTGTATGTGGAGCACTAGTTTTCTGGTGGACTGTGAATTAGCATGAAGAAAATACAGGCTCACACAAATACTCACGTGTTCAAACACACAGGAGCATGATTATATTAAATACCCATTCAAACTGGCCAAAACCACAAATCCTATCAGCAATGAGGTAGCTGCACGGGGCAGGAGCAGAGGTAGCACTAATTCAGCATGGCTTTCCTCAGTCCTCGGAATCCTGAAGGCTTTTCCAGGCTGTGTGTCATTCTCTGCAAAGGTGGGTATTACAGGATGTGTAAAGTTCAATTTTTACTAAAGCATTGTCCTTTTTACACATGACCTTTTAGCATGATTCTAGAAATTATTCCAATAATCACTGAATGTGCTTTTTTTTTAAAGAAATGTTCTCTGATGGTGAGTATTCATTTATCTAGAACCAAGCTCTGGGTCAGCAAGGTTATATACTTATTCACAAGAAAACATGGTGCCATTGTCCCAGAATAACTGTATCATCAGGTTTTCAGTAGCTTGTAAAGTCCTTTCACAACCTTTAAACTGAAGGTGAACAGGGGATGTGGTAGACTTTTTCAGAGGAATTTTGAATCTCTACATTGTTTTGTAGAAACATGTAAACAATATAGATCTTTAAACATAATGTATATATGGTATGATTCTAGTTTGTCAAAAAAATTGTGTGTTTTTGGTAGAAGACTAGGAAGATATCTGAATGAACATATTAACAGCTATTATCTCTTTGTGGTGACTTTATCAACATATTTTCATGGCTCATATTGTATTTTTAAAATTATTAAAGAATTGTATGTTTTATGATAAAAACTATATTATTTTATAGAAACATTTAAATAATATAGATATTTAACATAATATAAACATTTTATTAATAACAGAAAAATCTCTGTATTACTTATATGGCCTCTAAGTATATAGAATTTAATAAAATAAGAACTAAATGTCTTGTCATAATTTGATTTTAAGATTAAGGAAGGGGTTAGCATTAGAACTATCTATTGTGCATATTTCATCATGATAAACAATGGCAAGTTTTACATTTGAGCCTTGTTTTTTTTAGTTTCTTTTTGTTTTTTTCAGAATGGCAATATTTTAAAAAATTAGCATTCATTATCTCCTTTGTCTTCAAAACCATATTCTATAAAACCAACTTCTTTTTGAAGTCCTAGGAGGGTGCAGTGATGTGGATGTTACTGAGAGGTGGGAAGAAGATGGTGACCATCACCACCACGCATGAGCACCATCTGGATGGGACTGGGCTCCTCTATAGACCACAGCCCTTCAGTCACCCCTCATCACAGATCCAGACCTGACAGATGTCTAACACAAACAGCCACCTGGAAGCCTAACTCTGCCCAAACCCAGCTGAGCTTTCATTCTGTGCTTTCATTCTCTTGTATTCTGGTATCCAGGAGCTCTTCTCCTGATGTCAGCTTCTGAATTCCCTGACTTACGATTATCCTCAGGGGATGTCAGCCAAGGCTCCAATGACTTCCAAAAACCTGTATCATTGGATGCATTCAAGTCTTTCCTGAGCTCCCCCCTTCACTGTTCATTGCTTTTCCAATTCTTTCTCCAAACCACATTTATTTCCAGGCACTTTCCTCCATTCATTCTTAAATCTCAGTATTTAAAGTCCTGAGTATATTTACATTTAAATGGAGTGCTGAGGCCTTTTGGTATTTGAAAAAGCATTTGAGATTTTTAATGAACTTTTAAAAGGTTCTTGAATTGATGCTTTGCCAAGAATAGGACTATTTGAAACAACAGGAGGTTTGGGTTCAATTTCAAACTACCCAGGCACCAATCCAGGGCAAACTGGAGCCTTCAAAAATCTGCAGGTGTTCCATTGCCCCTTAGCCTCATACTCAAGGGCTTTGTTGATGGGCCTCTGCCTCCCTTGTCAAGCTCATCTCTAACCCTACAGAAGACCCTCGGGCCTGCCTGCTCTTCCCCAGATGACATTTCCATTATCTGTGTCTTGCCTCTTTCCCCATTGCCTGGGACTCCTTTCCCATTTTTGTTAACTACTATTCCAAAATTCATGGGTTAAGTTTAAAATCAACCTCATCATAAAACCTTATTTTGCCTGTGAGAGATTTGGAAAAATTACATGCATTAGTTCCCCAAATGCTTGATTCGATTTTTTACATAATCCTTCAGAAAGAAGGATTATGGAAGCTGTAATACAATTCTATCTTCATAGGCTAAAGCTTGTGACTTCCTTCACACATGTCTTCTGTGTAAACAAAGTCCTGTTTATGAAGCTCTTGAGGTGTAATCAGTGTATGTGTAACTCTGGAAGTTACGGAAGTTATCCACTCTCTCTACACCAGAAGTCATATCTGAGCCACAGGTGTAGTAATAGGCATTCCTGAAAATATTGTGAGGGGGATTAATTGAGGAAATCTATGTAGAATCTTAGAACACTGTTTAGCAAAACTTAATTATTTTTATTA
Source organism: Anoura caudifer (assembly GCA_004027475.1). Lineage (NCBI taxonomy): Eukaryota > Metazoa > Chordata > Mammalia > Chiroptera > Phyllostomidae > Anoura > Anoura caudifer. The sequence goes on along the minus strand of PVKU01001883.1, from coordinate 216,600 downwards.
ACAAATATTCTCTTCTCCATGCTTATTTGAATAAGCTCTGTATAGAGGTTCAGGCACCTGTGCAGTTTCTTTGCCTTCTCTAAACATTATCTATCACTTGATAACAAGGACTATATTCTCACAAGGCCAAAGACTATGGTACGTATAAACTTTCAATACACTATATACATAATTAGATCAAATTAAACCTAGAAAAAATATGTTTTGGTCTATTTGTGATGGCTCCATACTTGCTATTATCTCAAAACTTCAACAAATAAAACCACTAAAGAATGTGAGCAACAAAGTTTGACATTGAAATGAAAATTTATGAAGTGGAATACTACTTGGCCATAAAAAGAAGGAAATCTTATCTTTTGTGACAGCATTTATGGACCTAGAGAGTATTATGCTAGTCAAGGAAAGCTAGTCAGGGAAAGCCAGTCAGGGAAAGACAAGTATGATTTCATTCATATGTAGAATATAATGAACAAAGTGGAGACAGAGTCATGAATACAGAGTACAGACTTACAGTTGTCAGAAGGAGGGGTGGGGCTCAGTGAAAAAGTGAAGGGATTAAAGAAAGAAAAAAAAAAGCTCCTAGGCAAAGACAATATTATAGTGATTACCAGAGGGAAAGGAGGGTGTAGGGAAAGGAGGAAGGAGGCAAAGGAGGATAAATGGTAATGAAAGGAAACTTGACTTGAGGTTGTAAACACAATATGATATACAAATGATGTGTTGTAGAATTATATACCTGAAACCGATATAATTTTATTAACCAATGCCACCCTAATAAATTTTTGAAAAGTCACAATCACCTATCTCCTACTCTACTACTTTTTGAAAATGGAAAAAGTCCCCCAATACCATGCTGATCTCTAACTTTTGGCTGCTTTATTTTTGTTTGGAAAGCAGACCACAATAGTGTGTGTGTTATTGACAGATGACTTTTTTCCCCTAATTTAGATGAAAGAACTGAAATATTGCTATTTGTTTGAGTGTACTGAGCTGTTCCCAGCAAAGACTTTTGATCTTGAGTAGACCTGCCAGGACTCTGTATTCCAGACTGATAGATGATATTGTCAGTATCATATTTTCATTATTTTTTGTTCTCCTGTTCTATGTGCCAAACCACCATTAAATCACAGATACTAAATGTTGAATAAATTGAAACATCTATGAATTAGAAATGAGTTCTTTTCTTTTTTATTCACTTTCTCATCCAATGCTATATTTTTCATCATTCATCTGGTTTTCTCAATCTCTCATTAAACCTTTATTTTTCTTTTTCTTTAGGTTCCTCACATTTTAAAAGAGATGGCGACAAAATGGCTTTGAGATTTGAGCCAGAAAACCTGGTCTTGGTCTGATTTGTTGTCCACTTTCTTTGTGACCTTGAGGACCTGTTTTCCTCACCTTTCAAAAAACACAATGTGCCACATTGTCTCAAAATTCCTTGCAACTCTAAGTCTATTATTTCTGGGTTTTTTTAGTCCAAAGATTTGCTCCTTTGGGACTCTGTTCTGAAAAATGAATCTTCTTCCTGACTTAAAAAAAAAGCAAGTAATTTAATTAAGTCTCTGTCTTTATTTTATTCCCAGGATTATTTTAAAGATTATATAACTAATAAGCACTATATATCTTAGCATAATCTCCCTTCTTTTCAAATCCTTCTTTTATTTTACCTCCTCCTCTTTCTTTTTAGCATCCTTGTTTTTATTCTTTTTTATTCCCAAACCTGCTTTGATTCTTTCATTATTTCATATCCTCAAGTTTAATTCATTAGTAAGATTTATCATAAATTTATTCAACAGGTTATATAGCCACAATGGGCCAAGCACTGTGTTATTTTGTTGTTTTGGAAGGCTCCAAAAATAAAGTTGTTATTCTCTGCCTGAGTTTGAAATTAGTTGAGAAATAAATTAAAGAAACTGAGAGATGAAGATCAAAACATCTCGATAATGCTGTTAGATCTTATTTTTAGCCTGTTAGCCAAGTGACCAAAAGGGAAAGTAATATTTCCACAAATCCTTTCAAATTTATCCATCAGCTGAGTTCCTTCTCTGTTGCTGGGGAGAGAGTAAGTATGAGAGAAGAGTTGGGGTGGGGATAGGAAAGAGACCAGCATGTTACTGACACAGGTTCTGCCCCAGAGCAATATGGGCAGTGGGGGGTGTGTGTGTCTAGTGTTCACTATCATAAGGGACTGGAGATATGGCAGTAAATAAAAGAGCCAGAGCATCACTCTTATGGAGTTAATAGGTTTTTGAAGGTAGAGGCTGAAATACAGTTACAATGGGCTAATATGTAATACAGAAATAAAGCATGCCATAGGAATGTAAGAAGAGGAAGCTTACTTCCTCTGGGGAGTCAAACAAAGCTTCTCTAGGAAGTATCACATAATCAGAGGTCTGATGATAAGAATGAACAGGACAAAGAGCTAGCTGATGAGATGAGAAGAGTGTTCCAGGCCACAGGAAAAGCACAAGAAATTTTGTAGCCTTTTGGAGAGCTGAAGGGTGACCAGAGATTGGATGATGAAGGTGAATGGCACTAGAAGAGGTGAAAGAGCAGAGAAGAGCCCAGATCTTGTAAATTAGAACTAAGATTATACCATAGTGACAGGGAGAGTGCACTAAAGGATTTTAAGCATCTGTTAAAGACCCATATGAAGATGTCCATTTAACAACTGGGTCTGTACATCTGAAGAGAAGACTGCAGAGCATATATAAACCTGAAAATCATTGGCAAATACATTATTACTGAATCTCGGGAAATGAATATAATTGCCTACTGAGTAAACATTGTGAGACCAGGGCAGAGTCTACAAATGACCTCTGAGAATCTCCAACATTTAACGACTGGGTAGGGAAAGCTGCAGAGCTAGGAACAACATCAGGAGCTAGAGAACGGAGATGAGCGAGATCTTCACCGTCTGATGCTGCCCAGACGTCAAGGAGGAGGAGGACTGAGAACACTACACAAAGCCACCTTAGCCTGCATCCGTTTTTCTTTCAGTCTACAACAGGAAAAAGATACAGTTTTCCTCCTTTTTCTACATTTTATTTCTTTAGTGTTCATTTATAGATTTACCCTAAAATATTTTGGGTAAAAATTTTGTATCACATTCTTAAACCCAGTCCAAGTCTGGCTTCCCCACATCCATAGCTCTTTGAAATGATTTGGTTGATGTTACCAGGGATAGATATTAGGTGAGTTTGTGAATTAATGATAGAAATTTCCAATATTTTCAGTTTAAAGTACAAGAAAGTGATATCTATTAAGAGTGAGAGGACACCGGAGGGATCTGACTTTACAAAGATTGGAAGAGCAGGGTAACTAGAAATACACATTAAGATATTTCTGGGCAGGGTTTAAATTCTAACTGAGATTAAGTTCAATTATTTCACAGTGTTGAGACTCATCTGGTTGGGGGCTCCATGGATTTCACGAAGGTGAGAATTGGGGGAGCTCAACTCTATGCTGATGAATGGAACTAGACTTTTGGTGGTGATCATGATTTAACAAATATAGGTGTTGCTTTATAACATTGTGTACCTGAAATTTGTGTAAATTTATAAACCAATTTTACTTCAATAAAAATCAATTTTAAAAAGATAAAGCATTGGAATTGACCCATCTTCAGAATTTTTCAACTAGATGTATAAGTAAACAAAATGTCAGAAGCATACATGTGAAGTTTACTGTGGACATGGATATAAAAAGAGGGGTTTTAAAATACAACCTGGATGCAATCATCGTAAGTGTAGTTTCCTGTAGGTTTGAAGGCATCGATATTCTGATGAGGTAAAAAGTTGCATGTAGATTAGCAGGTGAACTGTGAAATTAGTGGATTATTTTTTATTTTATTTTAATTGTTGTCCAAGTACAGTTTTCTGCCTTTTATCCCCATCCCAGCCCACCCCACAGACCTCCTCACCTCCCTCCTGTTTCTACCAGGTTAGTGGATTTTGAAGAGGAAGTGTGGGATCTATATCTGCAGGCTCCGAGGCAGAGCAGTTTCTGTGCACACCATGTTGTTGGATGGCCCTGGGAGATGATATTTAAGAAGGAATAGAAGGGAGGATGAGGTAGAGGTGTATGAAGGAACGTTCTTGTGATATTCTTCTATGCCCTTAAGTTGTATAGCAGCATGTGACTTAGGTGAAATATTGCAAAGACTTCAATGAGTAGGAATATATATCCTTCCCCACAGCCCTCTCTCCATCCTGTGTTAGTAAACCCTTTGTTTCTCTCCACCGAGATGGCTCTGATTGGAGGGCAAGGGGGCCCCTGTCTCATCAAATATATGTTAGGAAGGGGGAAACAGCTTTAGTCATTGTCATGAAGATAGTGGTACCTCTCTCATCACCATTGCAGCAGACAAATTTGATGTCCTCGTCCCTGAATTCTAGTCTCTCACCCTAGCAATGGGAACTTCAAGGGATGTTTTCAAAAGGGTGAATTAGGGTGAATGTAGCTGATGGCAACAAGTTCGAGGTGGGTGGGTGAGACACAGGGGCAAAGCAGAGTACCATGGATTCTGCCAGACAGCCTTGCACAGCACACTTGTGGGGCAGTAGGTAAGGTTTACCTTGTATTCTCCCTGAGGATAGAGAATGCTAGTAGCTGACAACATGACTAAGAAAACCCAGTGAAGTCCCAAGTGCATCTCTTTACTTATAGGTATATCCAGCTAATATCTTAGTTTTGGGCTTGTGTGGTAAAGATCGTGAATGTAATTATAATAATTAATTAATTAATTGGTTAAACAAATAAAATACAGTTAAAGAGAACCATGCAAGGTTTAATGATAAGTGCCCTATGAGCCAAAAATTATAACCCAATCATGTAAACTTTATGTCTAAAAATATAAATAATTAAAAAGAGGCTGCTCTTCACCTGCAACACTGGCAAAGAACCAACACATGGGGGATGTTTATGCAGTGATAATGAACTTGCAGGTGTATTTTAAGCACAATGCAGAAGAGTGTGCACAGTATGCATGCATAATACATAACATTTACATAAAATGGTGGAAAAAGGAAATAAAGACATGGTTGGATATTTATAAAATATTTCAGAAAGAATAAAGATACTTAAAGAATTTGGCAACACTGATTGCCTCCATCTGGCCATCTCTTTTGAATATTGAAATATGTGGATATTATTGGATTAGCTATAGAAGACATAAAACCTGGTCAGTCAAGCGAGAGAGATCTCTGTCAGCTTTATGTACTGCAGAGGTTTTCTTCTCTTCATCTCTAGTACTTTTCTATTCTTGCCTTTTCCTTTCCTTGTTCTTTCTTTCTCCTGTTTTTTTTTTTTTTTTTGTCCTATCTTCCCTTCTCCCACATTCCTTCTTCTTCCATTTCTCTTCATTACTTTCCAACTTCGTAGCTGGCAGATTATGAGGCATTACAGAAACTAGGGCTACAGCCCAACTGCCCCGATTTTAAGGAGTTATTTTTTGGAAGCTTTGCTGAGGTGTACCTGTTGGGACCTCTGCAGCTGCCATTTTCTCCAGGTCATTGCCATCTCCCTGGCACTCCTTTGACACTGGTCATTGACACTGGACTCCTTTGACACTGGACTGAGAGCTGGCCTCAGTCCCCTTATTGCATAATCTCTCTTTTGATCCTCTTTCCCCTTTTCTAACAACATTTTCCCCCTAAATATCCCCTTTGGTTCTCTACAATACTTTCTCCCATTACAATCTTCTCCATTTTAATACCCAGAATTATTCTCAGTACTAGGCAGTCCAAACTTCTTGCAAATTACTAACCTGAAACTAAGATGGTCCATGTATATGTAATGTTTTCACCCTCAGATTAGACAGGGAAGCAGTTAGAAAACAAGTTATTTATTGGAAGCCTCCTCTGTTCCAGATCATGCGTTATACTGTGTAGTGACAGAGACCAAGAGGACACGAACCTTGACTTCACTGAGAGTGTGTCACAAGAGTGTGCAGAGGAAGGGGCAGTAAACAGATGTGAGCATGCAGGATCCTATAAATGCAGCAGTGGGAAACCCACTGTATAATGGGGGTGGGACAGAGGAAGCTGCTATTAGCACTGCATGGGAGCATCAGAAAAGGCTTCACAGAAGAGAAGATCTGTTATTTGGATATTTAAGCATGAGTAAATGCAGAGATGGGGGAAAGAATCCCAGGCAGAGGGTCTCACATGTGCAAAAGCACAGAGATACATTTGGGGTGGGGTGGGGAATTTAAGGTTTTAAATGTGGATGCTATTTACAATATCTGTCACTCACATCTGCCACTAGTTCTCAATGCCATTTTAATTTAATTTCCTTGTTTTAACTTTTTGTCTTCTTTTCTGTCTCCACCACAGCACTATTTTTTTCCTCTTTGGGCACCTCCTGAAATCCAAAATTCCTCTGTAGTTCTGATGAAGGCAGTTCAATGATGTCTTTATGTCACAATGGCACATTTTGCCTGTCCCCAAATATGTCTATTAAGGTGGGCTTTTTATATAAAAGAATTTTTCCCCACTGAGAAAATCCTGAAATTTGCCTTGAAAGCTGTGAGTTTGTTCTCTCTTACATTTCTTTTCACTGGTGTGACCTTCTTTAGTCCTCATGTGTCATCCCTTTCTACTATAGGGTATAGATGTGCAAATAAATGTATTTGTTGGGAAAAACATTGAATACTGTCATTGGGTAACCACCTCGAAATTGTATTTATTTTAGCCCTACAGTTCCATTCAAAAGTTGAGCTTTGGTGCCTGTGGGTGAACCTAAGACCTTACTGTTCATCAAGTCAGTGTAAAAACAGGCTTACAAGGGTCACACACTGCCTTGTGAACCACAGGACTGTCAAGCCAATGTGATTCACCTGCCATGTTTAATACACCAGATTAGGACGGTTCTGTCCTTTGGCCTCTTGCTGTTGCAAGTAACAATTGCAGTAACATTATAATTGTAAAGTTGTGTTTATATCTTATGGAAAGGTCAGCCTTCACCCTATTCACTTGTGTCCTTGGTCTTCCTGCCTTTGAGTCCTCTCTGCTCTCGGACACAAGACAAGTCCTCCTCAAGTACAACTATGATATTCCCATTTCTGAATTAAAGAACTTTCCATAACTTTCCCACTGAACATGAAGCCTGAAGATTTGACATCATCCCTTGTCTCCCTCACCCAAGATGTGACCTTGGGCAAGTCACTTACAGTTCCATAAAATGAAGATATTCTCTGAGCAATTGACAGGCTTATTGTGAAGATCTACTTTCAAACTAGGTTAAATAACTTGTAAACTCTAACATGATATTCATTGTAAGTTGTAATTTTTTTGTATAGGCCACCACTCAACTCTCTAGTCTGTTGTTCAAAGCCTCAATCAGGTTTCCACCTATATCTTTAACTTTTTATCTTCTTACATCCAAAGGAAACATTTTTGTGCAGAGGGCAGAACACTGGCAACTGTCATTTATAGTAATTTATTACAATAGATCCTGTCATTCAGAAGCTATATGAATCAAACATCCGTCTCAGTATCAATAACTTGCTTACTCTTATAAATATACCTAACTTCCATTGTTATTTCTCAAATTGTACAAAATAGTTATAATAATAAAATGTAAAAAAAACTAAAATATGCTTTGCATTTAAATTTTAGAGGGTTCTATCGTGCCTAGCAAAGTCTTAGATATTTAACTTCTCCAACTCAATGCATCTAAAGCAAGAATTCACTCTTTTCATTCCAAGTCACTATTATATTCTCAGTTTCAGCAAATAATCTCAATCCTAACACCAGAAACATTTATGGTGTTTTCCACTCTTCCCACTCTTCCCTCTCCTTCCTCACATCCTGTCAATCACCAGATCCTATTGATTCTGCTGACTAAATTTTGAAATGTTCCCCATTCCCTTCTGTTACTCTTTTTATTTAGATCTTCAAATTTTCTTTTCTGGATCATTGCCTCAACCTCCTGTCTGGTCTTTTCCATTTAGATTTCTCTTCATTGTGTTATTCCACCCGTTGCCTAGTTACCAGAGTGAGTATACTCAAATGGAATTCTAAAATGACTTTTTCTTGCTTTAAGGCATACTATGCTTCAAGCATGAGTCTGGGACCAAACTTTCTGAGGGAGACTCACAATTTTTATCTCTGTGACCTCAGTAGGATTATCTCCTAGTTGCTCAGTTTCTTCATGTGGTGGTCATGAGGATGCCCCTCTTGGATCTTCAACTGCAGGGTATGTAGGTGGGCTACTGGTCCCAGATGTTGCACTATGAACTGTACCCTCACATTCATGCAGTGGCTGGGCATCCCACAGGTTTGGCCCAGTGATGACAGGAAACAGCAGAGCTACCACCGCAGACCCCTTCCCGGGACACAGGACTCTTCTGACAACTTGTCTGTCTTTGGCCTGAGGACTTCCCAGTGACTATGTCAACATCCTTGGACTCATTTTAGTTTTAAACTCTTTCATTCAATATTCCTTCCTTTCTTCTGCCTTATCTTCTCACTTCATTGGTAAAATAGATGTAATAATAATACTATTTTAGAGGATTACTATGAGGATCAAGCATTACATAGATATGAAACAAATCAGTTTGTAACATCTATCTGGTGCATAAAATAGTTTGCTATTATAATCATTATTAATTTGCTACTCATTCAACATAATATACTCTTTCATGGAGATGTGCATATATCGTCTTCCATAAAAATCCCTTTCATACCAAACCACGTAAAATCATACTTATTATCCTTGAGGGTCCAACTCTGAAATTATTATCTATGCAATGCCTTTTTAAAAAAATTCAGCTGCTTTTTTCTTTTTTTTTTCTGTTAGAGCTCTATATACTTCACTGTTCTACCACTTAAATTAGTGCTAATGTAAGCCACTAATGATATATTTACCTGTTGTTACAGTTGGAGTCTACATTCTATAATGAATTATACTTTGTCACACCTGTTTTTGGTGTCTGTAGTACTTTGCAGAATATCTGGCACAGTTTAGAGGTTTTCATAGTAGGTTTTTGTATTGTGTAAAAAAATGATTGTCCATATGTATTATGTTGATTTGGTAGTGGTACAGGAATATAAGAAGCCACGATATTACTCACAGCGGGACATCTGAACTTCCTTTGCTTGACTAGAATCTGTAACACTTGGAACTTCTTAAATTTTTCAGTATTAACCAAGTTAAATAGCTTGTCCTTGGTTCTAGTGTGAAGGCACCCCTAATGAAAAATACATGCTATTCTTTCATAAATCTTTTTGTCCTTCTACAGGCTGTAACAGACTATAATTCAAAGCCGAAGTCAAGAAGACACTACCGAAAATTTAATGTTACTCTTAGTTTCATATTTTTTATCTTGATTTTTCAACAAGGAATTTAATGAACAAAACCTTGAGAGGCTGAGGCAGCATAGTTTCCTACATTTCTTCAAATCTGTGCCCCATATTCCTGCCCAGCTGATCCTATTTTCAGTCTGCATATTCACAGACCTAATCATACCTTCTTATATCAGCATTAGTGGATGAGTAATGATACTTAAAATAAAACTTTCCATTTTGTTTATTCATTAAACAAATATTTACTGAGAACCTACCAGGCACAGTTCTAAGCACCCAGTAAACAATAATACCAAAACAGACTAAAACAAACCAAATACCCAAACCAATACCAGTTTCCTACATGGAACTCACACACTGGTGGGGAATGACAGACAAGGAATAAAATAAGTGAATAGTATGCAATGATAATTAGTACTATGGAGAAAAGTAGAAAAGAAAAAGAGGAAGGGAATACATATCTTGAGGGTCCAGGATATGTAATAATTTCAAAATGCAGTGATGAAGGAAAACCTCATTGAAAATAGGACATTTAACAAATAACCTGAAATAGTTAAATAAGTGAAACATAGGTGCCTTGGGGATAACATACCAGACAGAACGAAGATATCAGATGCTGAGTCTCTGAAATGGAAACATATCTGCGATATTCCAGTAACATCAGGAAGCCATGGCTGTTAGAACAGGAATATCTAACAGGAGAAAGTGGTAGGAGTTGAGGTCAGAGAGACAACAAAGGGTTAAACTGAAGACATGCTAAGGAATCTAGATTGTGCCTCAAATGAGACGAGGAGACACCAGAGGTTTTTAAATGTATTTTCAAAGGTTTTTGAGTACACACCTACAATCAAAGGCCTTTATGTGATACTGTCCTCAGTAGGAATGGCATGTGGGTCTAGAAACCAAAGGGTAAAAACAGCTGTGGCACTCTAAGCATCACCCCCAATGACCCACTTGGAGAATGTGAGCTTCTTATTCCTGCAACTGTATGCTGTGCATTGTTACCCCTCCTAAGCCCCAAAGAGGGGACACTTCCAGAAAGGGACTAAACAGAGTTGCACTCATATATTGAGCTATGGCTGTGCCTAGGCACTTCAGGTTTCTTGTATCTAAGGACTAGCAGGCAAGAATCACTGTCTTTATAGAGATCATTGACCTTGGTCATGAGGATGAGGTAGGGCTTCTTTTACATAATGGAGCTAAGTAGGAATATGTTTGGTATCTGGGTGATTCATTACACAATGATGATGGTAAATGAATAAGAGCAGAAACTCTGGCCAGGTGAGAGCCTAGTAACCAGAGGCTCATGTCCCCTGAGGACGGTCTGTGTCTCACTATAAGGTAAAGCTCCAAGACCAGCAGAGGTGGTAGCTGTAGGTAAAGATGATATAGGTTGGATAACAGAGAATGGGGGTGATGAGTATCAGGCATGGCTCTGAGACTAACTGCTGTGGTAAGAGTTGCAGCTTATCTCTCTAATCTTCTTCTTTCAAGTTACCTCTCAAGAGTCTTGGGCAGGGTATTCCTCAAATAAATATGAAAACGTGGATATGAGTGACATAAGGGATGGACTTTGGAAAACACAGTGATGCACCATCCAGATATCTCTTCAGTGAAGGACCTATCACCTTAGCTTCTGGACATGCTGTGAGTAGACAGACTTCAGTGTCAGAACCTTCAGGTCTGGCCTGAAGAGATCCATCTTGCTCAAAGTCATGCGCTTCCCAATAAACCTATTTTAAATGGCTTACTGAGGTGTGAGTGCAAAGGTGCAGCTATTTCAGTTCAGTGTGAGACAGCTCTAACAGGCAATTTTTCCCCTGTGGGCTGAGTCGGGTTTACCCAGCCAGTGTCTCAGCGATATTTCTCCCTCTCCCTGATCCTGCTTGCTTCCCCTTCATTCTTCAGGTGGTGACCACAAGGATGCTCTGTAATAAATGTTCTGCTTGATAAACTTTGAGTCTGTTTTTCAAGGAACCCTACTGTGACAGATAGTGCAGGACTTCTGTCCCATGAGTGGTTCTTTTATATTGCTGAATACTCAGATTGTTTTCAGTATTTAAATCCTAGCAGTGAATGGGTGAATTGGGGCTGCAGATAGCCCAACTAATCTAGTCTAAAATAGCTAGAAAATGTGGGACACTCTGGGACTAATTTTTGAGGGAAAAGTCAGAAAGAAAAATAGGAGACCGAAGAAGAAGAGGTAAGCCAGGCAATGGTAGGAGGCCGGGACTGCAAGGTATGGAACAAGCCACTGACAAAATTGTGGTGGGCTGGCCCAAGGAAAGGGTGTTAGTCACAAAGATCTCTGACATGCGATTTTGCGCTGTTTGTTTAATCTTACGTAAATTCTCTCTTTGTCTTTCATACCCAGTAAAGTCAGTCCTATATAGAAGCTTTTCATGGTAAACTTTTTTTGAAAAGTATTATATCTGGATTAATAAAGTATAGGACAGTTAGCAAGCTGATGCATTAATGTATCACATTTACTGAAGTCAGGAGCTCAGAGTTCTTGGTGATCGTGGTGACAGGCGCCCCCGTGAAGGTGCTGGGATTTAATCTTATGTAAATCTTAAACAGTATTGGGATTATATTTGTTTATTTGTTTGTTTTATCCTCTAGATTATACTTCATTATAGTCCGGGACAGTGCCCATCATGCAACATAATGTCACATTCCTCATGTTTGTGGAACAAACACATCCGAGCACAAATGAATATACAGGTATTTAGTTGTACAGACATCGGCCTCCTCACTCTAACCTTTCCTTACTGACACCTTTTGTTTCTTGGGCATGTGATGGGAAAATAGAAAATTGATTTGAAAAAGAGAAGATAGTATTTTTTTTAGATATTAGAAAGAACAAGAAAGCTATGCAAGTAGAGAACAGCATCTGGAATATGGTAAGCACTCTGTCCCTGAGGGGCTCAAATACAGGGGAAATCACCATTTGGAGGAACATCGTATTTAGATTCAAACACCGAATAAAATTTGGACCAGAATAGATGGTCTTTAAGGGCTATTCATTTGTGAGAATTTGCAGTTTTATGATTCCATAGTATGATGTTATCAAATAATCTAAAGTTATCAAATAATCTAAAGTTTTCCTGTGGCAAGAAAAGTGTTTGGAATAGAGATAAATTCCTGCTGAGCTCCACCTCCTCCTTCTTCATCTCTCCACACAAAGTTATACCTGGCCAGATGTTTCTCCTTTTCATTTTCTATTTAGGTGGTATTTTCAAATATAGAAAACAATTTTGTAAACTTCCTGCCGTTTCTGTTCTACTTGGGCTCTACAGAGGCCCAAATAATTTATGGAAAAACAGCACCTGTGTTTTTATCAGGAAGGGTTTTCACAACATTGATGAATTTCAAATGAAGGGCATCTACCTCATTAAAGTTAAATGAAAAGAAAATTCTCTCTCCGTTTCCAGAAATTGATTGCAGAATCCACTCAAAAACTCTTTTCTTGTCCCATAAAAACACTAAACCAGATGTAAACATTTCATACCAGGCTCTACCTTTTGAGCAAAAGGTAGGTTCAATTTTATCAGAGGAAAAAATTCTAGGGTTCAAGTCTTCTGAGGATTGATCCAACTAGGTTGATTTATTAATGAACAACATTTTGTGAGGTACTCATTCACTCATTAAACAACTCTTCATTCATTTTTTGTTACATCAAACATCATCATAGTAAATAGATATATTTTATTGGGGGTGCATGGTAGACTTTTAATTCAACATGGAAGTTTAAACACATGAGTTTATCTCTGCTTTTATCTAAATTGGGGGTCGACTAACTATGATCTGTGGACTGACCACCAGCTTTTTTAAAAAAAATGTTATTGGAATACAGCCACAACCACCCATTTACATACTGTTTTGCGATTCTGTTCATTATTATGTTAGATTCCATTTTTTTCTTTGTGTTTAATTTTGGACAGTTTTTAATGTTAAGTCCTCATATTTACTAATTTTTCCTTCTGCAATATTTAATCTGATATAGATGCTATTCATTGATTTTTTAATTTCACACATAATTTTTTTTATCTCTTAAACTTAAATTTGGATGTTTGTATATCTCCCATGTCTCCATGTAACTGATTTAGTGTCCTTCTCTGTAAGGTCCTTCTGCTTGTTTTAGCATCTCATCATTTGGGGGTCATTTTAGATTGATTGGTCTTATATCTTCATTTTGGGTCTTATTTTCTTGCTTTTCTGCATTCCTGGTAAGTTTTAACTAGGCACCAAAAATTGCAAATTTAATTTTGTTGAGTAACACGTATTTTTGTATTCCTATAAAGACACTGGACATAAAACAAGAAAAGATAATGATCCTTATAAGATACAAAAAAGGTGAAGCAGAGCATAAGTGTTATTTGAAAAGCACTTGGATGCCATACAAGGATCTGGAGCATTCTTTCATCCAAGGTTTCCTATTTTGTGTACCAGAATGTTGACAGTCACCACTGGCCACAAAAAAAAATGTATCTGTTAAGGTCAAGTTAAAGGAGTTTGTCATCACCAAGCCCTTATTATATGAAATGTTAAAGGGACTTATCTAAGAAAAAGAAGATAAAAACCATGTGCAGTAAAATGGCAGCAAACTCACAATTATTAACAACCACCACTAAAACAAAAACAAACTAAGCAAACAATAGAACAGGAACAGAACCACAGAAAGGGAGATCACATGGAGGTTTAGCAACAGGGGAGTGGGACAAGGAGAGAGGGGGAAAAGGTACAGAGAATAAGTAGCAGAAATGGTAGAAAATAGGGTGAGGGTAAGAATAGTGTGGGAAATGTAGAAGCTAAAGAACTTATAAGTATGACACATGGACATGAACAAAAGAGGTAGAATATGGGTGGGAGGGGGTGTGCAGAGTAGAGGAGAGTGAAGGGGAAAATAGGACAACTGTAATTGCATAATCAATAAAATATATTTAAAAATTAAAAAAGTGTATCTGTTTATCTCTCAGTGTCATACTGATACTATCATTTTTTTTCTTTTTAAAAGCTCTTTTATTTAATTTATTTTTTTTTAGAGAGAGGGGAAAAGAGGGAGAAAGACACAGAGAGAAACATCAATGTGTGGTTGCCTCTCACATGTCCCCTATTAGGGTCCTTGTCCACAACCCAGGCATGCGCCCTGACTGGGAATTGATCCTGTGACCCTTTGGTTTGCAGGCTGGCACTCAATCCACTGAGTCACAACACCCAGGACCTGATACTATCATTTTTTTTAAAGAGAAGAATGGAATGAAAAAGTTAGGAAGGAAATTCCTTAGACTTTGTAAATCCAAAGATGGTTTTTTAGACAAGCATCAGAAACACACTTGGTTATATAAAGAGTATACTTGATACATATATTTGAAAGTTGCTAAGAGAGTAGATCTTAAAATCCTCATTATAAGAAAACAAATTTGTAACTATGTGTGGTGATAGATGTTAACTAGACTTATTTTTGATGGTCATTTTGCAATACACACGTATATTGAACCATTATATTGTATACCTGACACTAGTACTATGTTACATGCCAATTATATCTAAATACCAGTTAATCAATCAAAGAACCAATCATACTTGTAGTGGGGTAAAAAGAGGATTTGAGGGGGAAAGAAAGATGAAGGTAGGGGGAAAAGTTAAAAAGATTACAAAATGCCCAAAAGATCATTTTCAGACTTCTGGGTAGATGATCAGAAAAGTAAAAACCTTAGAATGTCTTGTTTTTCAAAAAATTTTCATAAAGAATTCAATCCACATTATGCTATTTTTGAGGTGTGTAGACAATGCACCCAAAGGAATAGCACATGAAGGCAAATGGCCAAGAAGGGTTCATTGAGCTACTTAAAACCCTGCGAATGATTATCCTGAAGACAGCTAGCCCTTGGAGAGCTAGATTCGCTTCATTTTAAAATTCTCAGCAGTTGTGCAGAGATACACAAGTTCATTATCACCTCTAATAGCTTCTAATTAAACTGCTTTAGTAAAACTGTGGAATTTCAAAAAACACCAATGCACAGAAACACCTGTTATGTATTTTCATATATTATGCACAGAGAATATAGAAGCTGTTCCAACTTGCTCTATGGCATACGGTCCCACCTCAGGTGGCACTAGACCAATCCTTCTGGAAGGGACCTCTGAGACTAGAGATTGTTTGGCATGTACTGAGCACCCTGTTTCTGGCAAGATGCAAACAGGGTACCGAGAGGTTCTGGATGATGGCCCAAGTGTCTGGATAACAGAACTTCCACACCAATGGAAAAAATATATATAAAAGAAAAAAAAAAACAAGAAAAAAAGAAAACCTCCAAAACTTCTTCAATCCATGTTTTGGTGTTTCTGATAATCTGGGCGGATATTTAAAGGCATCATTAAAAAAAAAAAAAAACATAATACCATGTTATGTTTGTCCATGGTCTTACAACTTAAAATGCAAGTCCATGTGATTTATTGAGTCAATTACCAATAAATTATTGAGTCCCTATTATACACCTGACACTGTCCCATCCTGGAATACAAAGATGAGGTTGATGATCTCGCAAAGCTCAGACTCCAGGGGAGAAGAAAGAGACCTGAGTAGAATGGACTAAACATGGTCATTGGACCATTGCATTTGGTGTTCCCAGCAGTCCTAAGGTAGCATGGGGAATGTTCATCTCAGTGTGGACTGCAAAGGCACCTGCAGTCAGGGTTTGGCCAATGTCCTAAAGTCAGTAAGTAGCTAAAGCTGGACCAGAACTCAGTTATTTGGGATCCTCCTCTGGTTCCCTTTCCTCTGCAACCCCATATTCATCAGGATTTGTCCTGCCTCTCTGCAGAAGTTTCAAGAACACAATCCTTATGTTCAGATTCATGAGGAAGAGAGCAATTGTCATTTCCCATTGAGAGAACTTGAAAGAATGGCTAATAATCCCTATGGTTTGCTTCCTGTTTTAAAACTATTGTAATGCAGACTAAAGAGCAGCTACAATTCTGTGCCCTTGAAACCAGTAACTGGTGATCGGGAGATCATTGCTACCACCAAAGATCCAAAGGAAGTAGAAATACAGGCCTGGTGAGGATTCTAGGGGGTCTTTAAAGGCCTGTCAGGGCATAAGCGAAGAGGACCACTCTGCTGTCTTTAGGAAAATGCCCTGCTTCCAAAGAAAGGGAAGAAAAATAAGCTCTAATGCATGGTAGTTTTCTGAAATGAATTAGCCCCTGGGCATAAGTAAGGTTTACTGCTTTTCCTGGCTGTGCTTTCTTCATTTTTGTTTCTGGATGAAATTCAGAAGATAAATAAGCAGATATTCTTGGCCCTCAGTGGACAGGATTCTTGCACAGCATGAATCCTGTGCAACCCTGAGATGGTTCAAAATAACATTCATTGAGCACTTCCATTATTCCATGTCTGGTGCCCATCGCTTTCATGTGTCAATACCTATATCTGTATTTACACATATCCTGTGTGTATGTGTGTGTATACACATTCATACATGGAAATCATAGAGGATGAGTTAAGGTGATATATATATACACATACCCATATTTACCATTTATCATATGACATAGCAATGTAAGAAAAAATATTATGCATAATATATCTAAAAGTTTGCAATTTGTTCTGCTTTATAGTAGAGAAAAATGAAATAGTTACACAACTGTGATAAAAATAGCTAATTATTACATAGAGGGATCTGTATAACGGGCTTTGTTCTAAGCATTTCTTTTTTTATACAAACTCATTTCTTTTTTAAAAAGCCACAGGAACACAAAGGAAACTATGAAGTAAATACTATTAAAATCACACCAAATTATAAAATGAAGAAATGCAGGCACAAAGATGTTGATCTGCTTGAGCTCTCATGATTAATAAGTGTCTGGGGAGAGGCTTCAAAATCCGAAAGCCCAGCTCCCGAACACAGATGTCACCCTGTGCTGAGAGTAGGAATCCTTGCTCAGCATGTTAAGGTTCCTACTGTTGCTGTAACAAATTATCACAAGCTTAGTGCCCTAAACCAACGAAAAGTATTCTCTGGAGGTCAAAAATCTGAATGCTCAGGCTAAAATTGAGGTGTCTGCAAGACTGGGTTTCTTTTTGGAGGCTCCAGGGGAGAATCCATTTTCTTACATTTCCACCTTCTAGAGACTGTTCTCATTTTGGAGTGGTGACATTCCATTTATTTTCAGAGCCAGCAGTGGCCAGTGGAGTCTTTCTCATGTTGCATCCCCCGGGCACTAAACTTCCTTCCTTTTTCTTTCACCTGGTCGTTATATCAGGCCCATCTGGATGATCCAGGGTAATTCTTCCATCTCAAGGTTTTTAACTTAATCACATCCCAAAAGTCCCATTTGCTATGTCAGCTATCATATTGATGGATTCTGGGGATGAAGACACACATCTCTTTGGGGTACCATCATCCTACTTGTTTCCCCAACTATCTGATTTTAGTCATTTTAAAACAATATTTGTCAATATAGTTCAAAATTTAAAATGTGTGTATTTTAATTCATCAATTTCATTTCCGGGGATTTAGCCTGCAGAAATATTTAACACATGTTCTTAATGATATTTACCAAGAAGTTAATTGCAGCATTAATTGTATATTTACACATTTACTATTTATCTACCTCTGCTAAAATGTAAATTCCTAAGGAAATGAATTTTGCTAGATCATTGTTTTATCTGAAGCTCCTTGAATGGTGCCTGAATTTACTAGGAACATAACAAATAAATATTTGCAGAATGAGTAAATGAATGAATACAGTCATTAAAAAGAATGAAGACTAACTAAGTACACTGAGATAAAAAATATCTAAGATGGATTGTTATATGAATAAAAGAGTAAGATGAATGTGCAAATACATTATTTCTTGAATAACAATTTATAATGTAATATGTTTTATTTTTTATTGTATATGTATGCATATATATACACATGTCTATGCACAAATACACACACAAATGCCTATATATTATTGCAACTTTCACAAACATATCATGAAAGATAAATACTACAGTAATATTAGCTGTGGTTTATTTTTCACTTTTGCTGTGCTGTGTTTGAGTTAAACAATATTTGTACTAGAACTGAAACTTTTCTTAATTTTATCATTAAAAAAATCACCATGTTATATAACATGTCCATTCCTAACTATATAACCAAAAGAAATGGATAAACATACTCACGAAAAAGAATTTTGCAAAATTGTCTTAGGCCTGCTAGTCATAACTAAAAGATGGAAAGAACCCAAATGTCCATAAATAGGGAAATGGATAAACACAGTGTAGAATATTTAACCAATGGAATACCAATAAAAAAACAAATCACTAATATATGTAACAATATGGATAATTCTAAAAAATATGTTATGTAAAAGAAGACAGACACAAAAGACTACCTATTTTATAATGCCATTTACATAAACTTCAAGAACAAATAGAACTAATCAATGATGATGGAAATCAGAATAATGATCACTTCTTGGGAGAATTAAATGATAAGGCAGACAGGAACTTTTGGACTACAGTGTCCTATATCCTAATCAGGACGATTACTCTGGGGTACACATTTGCAAAAAATGCATTAAGCTGCACAATTATGTTTTAGTGAAGGTAAATTATGCCTCAATAAATTACTGTGAGTATTTAAAAAATTGCTATGGCACACAAATTCAGCCTTACTGATTTTCTCATTTCAGTATTTATGAATAAAATGGTCAACAATCTGCACTTCTCTTTTTGCCTTGCATTTATCCTACTGGGTTCCAGTTGTAGTCCCTTTATACTCCTCCCCATGAAGAAAGAGAGCAACTTGTGATGATCCCTAACCAAATTCCTTCATGTGCATAAAACTTGCAGGAAGTCTCTGGAATTATACAAGTTTGAGCAAGAGAGCATTTTGGTCTAATGCATGCAGTTCAACATAACACAATGCCTTATGTCTAGGGAATATATTAGCAAAATTACTTTTTATTACAAAGCACTAGGACTTCAAGAAATTCTTTATAATTCACCAAAATGGTAACGGAGAGTGCTACATTTTGTTGTTGCTGCTGCATTTTCCAGAAACCACACACCTTACATTGAATGAATCTATAATTGTTGGACAATTTCTTTTTTCCAGTTGAATAGCACTTTTGAGACTGTGTTTTCCTGAGAGGTCGTGAAAAGAAAATTGGAAATATCACATATCTGCTGACATGGCATAGAAGAGTCCTTTCTTTTGCATTTTCCTTTTACCTCTGAATAAAGGGAAAAGGCTCTTTACAGACCAAAATGCTTCCTTTGGGTTCTCTCTCCTCTGAATGGAAACCACTTATTCCATAATTTGAGGCAACATGTCTTAGAAATAAAGGCTGAGGTCAGAGGTAGTTGTTTTGTTATTTTGTGAACGTGAGAAGTCTATTGACTCCTCATATAAATAAAATATTATTGCACATCTTGAAAACACTAAATATTCTACTTTTAGATTCTCTTAATATATTATCCCTTTTGAAGAGAAATATTAGAAGGAAATTGCTCCCTCTTTTTTCCCTATTTCATCTCAAATAGAAGAATTTACTCTGAATATTTCCGTTTAGTTGAATTTTTGCTCTACAGGCCATTGATATATGAAGCTTCTCTCAACCCAAACAAGAACCATATCATATTGTCAACATCTTTCTGGGTTTAGTACTAGACTTATTGTCCAAATGGCAAGCCTCACTTATGACCTTGTATCTAGCAGGCATTTCTTCCTTTTCTCACTGTTTGGGAGCCTAGTTTTTTAGACCCAGTGAAGTCAATGAAAGTTTAACGAAAGCCAGGGTCTGGGCACAGAAACAATCCTTCAATTTTAATTAGTTCCTAAGATGTCTTTCTTTATTTCAGGAAGAGTTCAATGCCCTTTAATGCAAATGGAAATCTCCTAATGAACTCATTGGGAAATCTCCTTGTGGAAGTGACTATTAGTTCATACAATTTGGGAATCTTACTCTTTTCCTTTCCCCTTTCAACTACTAAGTCATATCACTCATGATCAACTTCCTTGTGAATTCTTGTTCTCATTGACTCTCTTCTTCTTAAAATAGCTTATGTACAATTTGTATGTTTATTTGTAATAGTTTACAATTCTGTATTTTATTATATTTACAACTTGATCTATGTAATGCACTGTTATAAAATGTGGAGAGGAAAGTAATCATTTTGTTTAAGAAATCAAGGGAAATCACAAAATACCTCAGAAGAAGGTAAGAGAGAAAAATGATGAGTCATGAATTGAATATAAATAAGTAAAATTGGAAATTTTAAAGTGATTTCAAGAAATGAGAGAATATATGGGGATAGAGAAACATAATTTTGTGGACATGGATTTGAATTTGTAGAGTAAGTTGATATTTTTTTAGCAAACTATAAACTACCAATATTCAAAAAGAAGAAATGTGAATAGTCTAAAAAGGTAGATGAAAATATTCCAATTAAAAGAGAATCATACTCTAATTCTTCATTAAATTTTCATTTGACCTTAAAATAAAAGATACTTCCAAGGTTTGTTCAAAGTCCTAAATGGCATATGGGAGTTCCCCAACTTGTTTTAGGGATAAAGCATAAGCTTGATATCAAAACTTCAGAAACATAATAATAAAATTGAAACACATATTAATTTTAACTGTGTAAATATGAATGTTAAAACTTGAAAAAATAGTAAATGGGATCCCAAAAAGTATCTAAAGAATAATACATTCTTACCAAGGTTATAGAAACACCCAGTATCAGAAAATCTATGCTATAATTCATTATGGCAAATAATATCAAAGAAGGAAAAAAAGATAGGACTCTATTAATAAAGCAAACATTATTGGCACAAAAAAAAACTCCACACAAGTTAGAGATGGAGTAATACCATTTACCACAAGAAAAACTATTTACCAATAGCGAACATCAAATTAAATGAGGACACGCTCAAAGGTACTCTCATTAGGTAGTCATAGGACAGAGATGTCAGATATTACATGGTTTTGGAGATTTTAGCTAATGCAATAAAAGTAGATAAAAACTATCAGTATAAATGTCAGGAAATAAAACAACTTTCATTTGAATATTGTCTGATTGAAGACTTTAGAAAGGAAATAAAGGGGGAACGAAGGGAGGGAGGGAGGGAGGATGGAAGGAAGGAAGAGGAGAAAAGCCCTTGGGAAAAAAAATCAAGTACTAGAATTAATAAAGTAAGTTGGTAAGTACACATAATTATTTTCCCCTATACTAGTAATATCCAGTTAGAAACATAAGATGAAAAAATACCATTTACAATAAACATAACCTACAAGCACCAAAGAATAAATTTAACAAGAAAATTACACAATCTATGAAAACAACCAATTTTTAAAAACATTTTATTTATTTATCTTTAGAGGGGAAGGGAAGCGGAGAGGGAGAGAAACATCAATGTATGGTTGCCTTTCATGCATCCCCTGCCAGGAACTGTCCTGCAACCCAGGCATGTGCCCTGACTGGGAATTGAACCACGATCTTTTGGTTCACAGGCCCGCACTCAATCCACTGAGCTACACCAGCCAGGGCCCGAAATATTTTTGTTGGACATAAAATAAGAGCTGAACTAATGGAGAGAAACTATTTGTTCCTCTATACGAATAACTAGTATCATATAAATGTCAATCATTCCAAAAATAATGAACATATGCAATTTTAATTAGAATGTTATTTTATGTTGATTATAACAATTTTAAAATTGTTGTATATAGCAATAAATATCTTAAAATGAGAAAAAGACAAAGTAGGCTACTAAAGACAGCATTTCTTCTTTCCCAGATATTAGAACTGTTTATAAAGCCACATAATTAAAACCATATGGATATGAGAATAACCAGATCAGTCAAAGAAAAAGAATATATAAAGTTCAGAAATGGGTGGGAACTGGTATTTAATATATGTTAAAATAGCATTTCAGTTCTATGGAAAGATAATATTTTCTTAACAAATAGTGCAAGTATAACTGATAAGTCATATGGAAAGAAACACAATTAAGATTACATAAAACATCCCAAATAGGTTAATATTTAAATAGACTTTAAAAATCTAAAGTATTAGAAGAGAAGTTTGGAGAATATTTGTAAACCTTTCAGTGAAAGAAATGTTTTAAGAAATTAAAGAAATTCAGAATACATCAAAAACTAATTTTACTATAATGAATTTATGTATTTTAAAAGGCCGAAGCCTGAAAACAATATTTGGAACATGTAAGAGTTGTTCTTAATCTGCAAATAGCACCTTGAAACCAATAAGAATTATACTAATAATTTAATAAAAATCTGAGTAAGATATTTGAAAAGGTAGTTCTCAGAAGATGAAAAGCCAGTCATCAACAAACATAAAAAGCTAGTCAACCTCTCTAGTCACATAAGAAACTACAGTTTAAATCAAATAACCCAGAATAGGTGAGGATGTAAGAAACAGGCCATCTGTCTCCATTGGCTGGAGTGTGAATTGTTTACAGTAGAAGAATAAAAGCTTTTTGTAAACTGGAAAGAAGTTCCCTTTTAAGTTAATCCTGCCATAACTGGATGAATTTCCTAATCTACTAAATAATCTATAAATTCTAGAAAGTTCTGCAAGCGTTTGACAACTTCTTATTTTTAAGCAAGCAATCAAATAAATACACTTCAAATAAGACAGGAAAACGGACTTTCAAATGCATCCAAAGCCTTGCAAGAATCACATAAATATACATTGTCAGTAGTTTTCGTGATTAAGACAAAAGCTGAGGCAAGACATCCTCAGGGGGCTGGAGAGCCAAGCCAGGCTTCTCACCCAAGACTTCAGCCTTGGCTTGCGACATGCAGACAAACCTAGAATGAGCGAAGTTCTGGGAGTCAGAAAGAGCTGAACGGGAGACTCACATCTGCCCTCTCAACAGGAAATAATAATGGCTTCTATTTCACATCAACATTTAAAGTTTAAGAGAAGATGATGTACACATATAAAATATGCATATATCATATAAATTTAGGTATACTTAATCTCACGAATGATAATATTCAACACACACTACACGGAGACACAGTTCTAAAGGCTTCATGAATATTTTTTAACTCTTCCTGGAAGTACCTTATGAGGTACTTTTGTCATCTCTACTCTACAAATCAGGAAACTGAGGCACAACAATACAAAAGAATTTCCCCAAGGTCCATGGTCAACAAAACCCAAAGCTGGAATTTGGTGCCAGATTACACCCTTAAACGGTACAATATGTTGCTTTACTTGCTGGGCTTATAGTTGCTTTCTTTATAACCAGCTTAGCAAATAGCTTTCAATTAATTAGAACTAGCAAAACAGCAGCTTCTTAAGTGACACAAATCAACATTCACTGCATTCTGCAGAAACCACAATCTGGAAAGACTTCTGGTTTCTACTTAGGGAAATATTTTATCATCTACTCTGTTTATTAATTGAGATGTTATTCTCTCTGTAAGCTATCCCAACTTTCATAGTCAGAGTCATTTTTCCCTTTTGAGGGAAAATCTGCTGAATTTTAAATCTATCTTTTCCCCACACATAATTTCCAAACCATGCCATCCAGGTTGAAGGTATTACTGTCAAGCCATTCCAAGGGCTTCTGCGAGCTTACACCTACTACTGCTTTTCTCGGGCAGAAGGGCACCTGGAGCGTTGCGTGCATTTGATGGAAAAGGAGAATGCTGCTCACGTGGCTTTCTAAAACACAAAGGTTGCAGAAGAGCAGGCCAAGCCTCAGTCCCAGGTTTTGTCTGTTTGTTTCTTTTAATTCAATTCATTAACTCACCACGGCATGGAACATGTGATTTAGTTTGCAGAAACTTGGTTTGCAAACTCTTTCAGGAGCACCCCTTTTCAGAGGCATGAGGCAGAATTGTGGAGACACTCTCAGTAACTCAAGCACAAATAACCAGCTTACACAGCTCATTGCTGCCCTTCCTCCCTTGTTTGGCAAATTTTCTACTCATTAGTCACTTTCTCCTGAGGATAAATAAGATCAGAAAGAAGATCAGGCTGAAATCAGTCAATTACATCTACTTGTCAACAACTGAAAGGGAGGGGTGAAGTCCTGGTGGGCGAGGATTCAGAGACAACTTGAAGGATTATCTGTGAATTTCAATTACCCTCGTACTTCCTCTGTCTATTAGCATGAATAATTGAGATCTAGGAAACATAAGTGCTGGAACTTGATGGTACCTTAAGAATAATCTTGCCCAATCTTTTCTGTTTATAGATGAACGACTACGGATGTAGGGCGGGAGGATCATTTGTCTGCTCAGTGACAGACAGCTTGCTAAGGGCAGACCTGGTGACCCAAGATATTTACCTTCTTCTACCTTGTAGTTCCACCAAAACCAAAAATAACAACAGCCCCAACCCCCAGCAAATCTCATGTTAGTTGCAATACCATTTCATTTAAAATACCTGTGGGTTACTTTATTGCATTATAGGTAAAGTCTCAAAAAGAGCAGGGTCTGATGGGAAAATTCCCAGTCATCAGAAGGCCTAGGTCTAATCATGGCTTATTGCTTTAGTAGCTCTGATCTTGGGCAAATGCCCTTAACTTCTTTGGGCTTCTGTTTTCTCACTGACAAGACAGGGAGCATTATCTCTGTCTTGACCATCTCTCCAGGTTTTGGAGAGAGTCAGAGAATATAAACATAATAATAAATTAGTGGTGATAGTGGGGAGCTGTCTATATGCCAGATAGAACGCTAAATACTCAACTTCTATCATCTCTTAATCCTCATGACAGTTTTATGACTCAGGTGATGTTGAAGATTTAGAAACTAAAGTTCAGACAGGTTGAACAACATGTTCAAGATCATGTGGATAATCACATGGGAAGTAATTTATTAACTCTACAGTAGATCACAATTTCTGCTGTGTGTGTGTGTGTGTGTGAGAGAGAGAGAGAGAGAATGCTCCCTCCTTCCATGCAAAGACAAGTTGTGTTCACTAGTAGGGCCCCGACACTCACCTTACAGTCTATGTTGTGGTTGACCAAAGTGAAGGCAGTGCTTTGAGAAGCTGTTGAGGATGTGCCTTCTCAAGATAAATGAGTCAAGATAGAGCATGGACAATCTGTGAGGCTGAGCTGATACTTTTGGACTTTAGTCTGAGGAAACAGCTAACTGTGGAAGAATTTTGGGAAGAGGGATCTTATCCAAGGTACCGTTTATGAAAGATCAAGTAGCTGTCAGAACCTAAGATGGATGGACCTGTGGGAGTAATATAAATACATAAATATTGTTTTTGAAAGCCTTCAACAGTGTTAGAACCCTTGCAGGATTCTTTGTCCGCCTTTGACGCATTTTCATGTGACAGAGAATAGAGGAAAGGAAGCTGGGGTGGAATTTTCTTGTCTAAATAACTATTTGTCAATAGCATTTTTCTAGGAAATGATTCACATGCTATAGAATGTTAGAAATGGGAAAGACATTAAAAATAAAGCTCCATGATCAACTGTAATTGTGAGATGGGGTTTTTAAATGACTGCTTCCCATGTTACCCAGCCTGACTCTTACACTCACAGCCAGACGCACTTTTGATAAGAACCCAGCTTTGTAATGGGATTTAAGATCGCTCACTCCCATCCTTAGATGCATCCATTCAAGTATTCCCCCACCAAGCTCACTGAGTTCCAGTTGCTGTCAGGCACTGTGCTGGGAGTGGAAACTTCTAAGGGTGAGGAAGACACAGTCTCTGCCTCCAACGGGGGTCATATGTAGCCTGGCAGTGGGTGTGCACACAGACAATTGCATCTAGTGTGTAAACCTCCTGGCTGAAAGGTAAGTGTAAAATGCTGCCTGATTTTGTAAATAGAATTTCATTGAAACACAGTCATGACCATTTGTTTACATAATGTCTACATCCACTTTCAAGTTAGTGTCAAAGCTGAGTATTGTGACAGGTATAACCTATGTAGCCCTTCACAGAAAGTTTGCAGATGCCTGCTCTAGAGGTCCATCTATACCAGGAACTCTCACACCCAGGCTACCTAGTAGAATCATCTAAGGGACTTTTAAAACATCCTGATGCTTAATTTATCCAGAAAGATCCAAATTCAATTGGAGAATGAGATGTGGTACTTCTTTTGTTAGTCCTAAGGAGATGTACCCTTAGGATGCCAATGTACAATCTGGATAGAGAAAGACTGTTCTAGAGAAAGTGATATCTTGGATGAGACTTGATGTAAGAATAGTATGTACCCATCAGAAAGAAAGGGGGTGAGTGTTTCCTGAAGAGAAAGAGAGAAAGAAGAATACATGCAAAGATCTGGAGCGGAGGGAATGTACAGCCTGTCTGGAGAACTTCAGTTAGCTCCAGAGAGGGAAGCTGCCAGGAGGTGGTGGGGTGAAGGATAAAAACAGGGGCCATACCATGAAAGTTCTTGTAAATCTTGTTAAAAACTGTTGGAATTTATCTTAAAGAGAAAAGCATGGACTGTGTGTGACTAAAGGGTTTTAAGCAAGGAGAGTAACATGGTTGAACCCACGTTACAATAATGTTGGTAGCTATATGTATGGGATCCAGATGGCAGGTAAGTGGGGACGGAAGGGGCAGCTGGGCAGCAGTAGTGGAATGTTATAAGGAAGTGGGGAGGTGGGGAGTGGAGGAGTGAAGAGGCCAGTGAAGGACTCCATTATAATCTTTCATCATTCATGCAAGTCCGGATTCAGAAGACAGGACCCTGACTCTAACTGCACTTTTTATACCAGTGAAGCAGGCCCGCCACGGTTCACCAGCTTCCTCTGCTCCCTGATCCTATCTGAGCAAGTCTCACTCCCACAATCAGTGCTGAGATGCTTGAGGGGCTGTCCAAGTTCCTAGCCACCTTGTCCCTTTCTTTCTGTCTCTGTATACCTAGCAGAGCACTTTTGCACATAGGAGGTGCTGAAGAGAAATCCATTAAACAACAAACCTCAGTTTTCAAGTGAGGAAAGTGAGAGGCACACAAACACCTGGCCACCAGCCGCAGAGTTTGGAGGAACACCAGTGTGGCCTGACTCAGGCATCAGAGACATCTTCCAGGTGGGGTGCAAAGCTGTCTACCTTCGCTAATGCACAGGTCAGGATCCAGCCTCTTTCACCTCCCCCGCGACCACCCCTTCTACCCTTATGTCTTGAGAAGAGCTCCTAGGTGGCTGTGCATTTAAACTGGACAGGGCATGGGTCGGCACTGTGTCAGACCACCTGGAGCTCACTGATTATCACCTCTCACTGGAAACAACTTAGCAATAATTCTCAGCAAGTGCCTTCTATCCCATTTTTTCTTCTTTCTCTGCTACCTCTTGTTTTCTGATATTGCCATTTACATTTGTGCCTTAGGAACAAGATCCAAGCTGAAGAACTCCTTTTTGTCTTATTGAGTATTTCACATCCTGCTTTCTATTGACAATGAATCAAACAGGGTTGTGTTTGAGCAAATAATTGTACTTGTGTCTTATGAGCTCAAATTTCCTGGTACTAAAGCCTGCATGAGGAAAACAGAATTATTTGGGCTATTTTTAGAGAAAGGAGCTAGATTGCCTCTCTCTCTCTCATCTTTTTTTTTCCCCCCTTGGGAAGATCTTAAAACACAGTAAACTTTGGTTAGTTCAACTGAGGCTGTGTAATTTTTTTCTCTGGCAGCGCACATAGCCGCTGCTTAATTTAGAGTGATTCAAAAGGCAGCGGGGGCAATAATGCGAAGTTCATGCTGTTAGGAACGATCACTCTGCTTGAAGACATATGTAGCCACAGAAGGCTGAACAGATCACAGTAGCTTAAGGCGCTGGGAGATAAAAGGGATGGCTTTGCCGATCAGAACCCCAGAGACCGCTGGCTGCCTGCACACACCCACTTGACCGCTTTCATTAATTGTTCTCCCTTTCTCCCTCCTTCTTTTCCTTCCTTCCTTCCTTCCTTCCTTCCTTCCTTCCTTCCTTCCTTCCTTCCTTCCTTCCTTTTTTTCTTCTCCCTCCCTTCCTTTAAAAATAATTTATTAGTAAAACATGTGAATTTATGACAGGAGAAGGAAATGGCAGATGGGAAGATGTGCTGATTCAAACCTCACAGACATGGCTACCATTTCACACACTTGATGCATGAAGCTAACAGATCCTGTTCTTCTCCTGGATTCTGACACTGGCCATGATTAAAACAAAACGCTTGTGTGAATGCAGGATGGTATGTGGTGTCATGGAAAGAATCAACACCCTGAATTTGCAGACAGACATAGGTGCACAGACTGACTCTGACACTTCAGTAACTGTGGACATTGGACTTTGCTTTCTGTAGATAATAATCCTACAGATTCCAGTGGGTAATAATCCCTAACTTGGGGATTTGGGGAAGATTAAATAGCATCATAAGGAATAAGTGCCAAATTCAGTTATTCTATCAACGGGTGCTGAACAACCTAGTTCCCTTATAGTTTTCATTTATTGCTGCATAACCTCAGGAAACTCATTTAAACACTCACTTGGAGTTTCAACATTAAAAAGGGCTAAGAATGTGCACATGATAAGACCTTTAAAAGGATTAAATTACATAGCATATTAAAGTGCTCATAATTTGTGAGGTGCTGCATACATGTGATGCATGGAGTCCTTACAGACTTTGTCCATCTACATAATTTATGTCAGTCAGCAACAGAAAAGCACCCTTGTGGACAGACTATGCATTATATGTCCAACACTGTACTAGGAAATTAAAAAAATATATATGTTCTTTAATTATTACAACCACCATGTGCAGGATGTAAGATCATTTTTATTGAGTGGAAAGTGAAACTGTGTCATTAGTTCTGGGTTAGATGGCAGCTAACATTTATTCTGCACTTATGGCGTGCTGGCCCCTGTTGTAAAGGCTTTAGTGTATTAGCTTATGTATTATTCTCACCAACCCTGCAGCATAAGTACAGTTATCCCCACAGATTAGGAGACTGAAGCACACAGGTTCTCAGTCACTAGTCCAAGTTTATCCAACCAGTAAGTGATAAAATAAGAATGCAGGTATTCTGACTGTAAAGCCTGAAGTCTCTTCCATAATATTACATGACAAAGTGCTAAGTTGGTTACAAGAGTTTATTCCTTGTGCTCATAGCCACTCTTTTCACTTGAAATTAACTCATGAGAATATTTCATGAGATATAATATCATTTCTATTCATTGCATTGTTTCCAAAGACAATGAATACATTATTCAGATAAATCCTGTTGAGAAAAATAGTCCTGTTACCATGGATATCATCAATTTGCCATCATTAGTAAATATTGATCTTTTCATTGAATTTATTGGGGTGACATTGGTTAATAGAATTGTATAGGTTTGGGTGTACAATTCTATGATACATCATCTGTATGTGGTGTTGTGAGTTCCCCACCCTAAATCAAGCCTCCTTCCATCACCATTGATCCCCCCTTTGCCCTCTTCTATCTCCTCTGGCCTCCTTTCCCTCTTGTAATCATCATACTATTGTCTGTGCTTATGAGGGTTTTTTTTTCTTTGCTTAATCCCTTCACCTTTATCACCCAGCCACCAAACCCTTTCGCCTCTGACAGTTGTTGATTTGCTCTCTGTATCTGTGAATCTATTTCTATTTTGTTTGTTAGTTCATTTTGTTCCTTATATTCCACATATGAGTGAGATAATAGGATACTTGTCTTTCTCTGACTAGCTTATTTCACTCAGCATAATGTTCTCCAGGTCCATCCATGCTGTTGCAAAAGGTAAGATTTCCTTCTTTTTTATGGATGAGTTGGATTCCATTGTGTAAATGCACCATAGCTTTCTTATTCATTCATCTAATGATAGACACTTGGAGTTTGCAGATCTTGGCTCCTGTAAATAGTGCTGCAATAAACATGGCAATACGTATTTTCTTTCAAATAAGTGTTTTGGCTTTCTTTGGACATATCCCCAGTAGTGGAACTGCTGGGTCATAAGGCAGTTTTATTTTTAATTTTTTGAGGTATCTTCATTCTGGTTTCCACAGTGGCTGCAGCATTCTGCATTCCCACCAACAGTGCTTGAGGGTTCTATTTTCTCTACATTCTTGCCAACATTTGATATACCTCATTAACAAAATGAGTAATAAAAACCATGTGATAAAAAACTATCAATAGATACAGAGAAAGCATTTGATAAAATCCATCACCCATTTACGATAAAAAAAAACCTCTCACCAAAGTGAGAATAAACATACCTCAATGTAATAAAGGCCATATATGACAAACCCAGAGCCAATATCATACTCAAAGGGCAAAATCTAAAAGTGTTTCCCTTAAGATCAGGAACAAGACAAGAATGTCTGCTTTTATCACTCTCATTTTAGTGTAGTACTGGAAGTCCTAGTCACATGAATCAGACAAGAAGAAATGAAACACATTGAACTTGGAAAAGAAGAAGTAACACTTTCACTATTTGCAGATGAGATGATACTGTATGTAAAGAACCCTAAAGATTCCACCAAAAAACCATTAGAACTTATAAATTCAGCAAGATACAAAAAAAAAATCCAGAAATCTGTTGCATTTTTAGATACCAATAATGAACTATCAGAAAGAGAAACTAAGAAAACAATCTCATTCACAATTGCTTCAAAAAGAATAAGACATCATTCTTCAATTGCATCTGTAATCTGGGTGTGTTTATTTGTGTATCTATTTATTAATATATATGTACTCCCATAAAGTTCATCTACTGCTTAATGATTTCTCTCTTCAGGATGCAGCCACCAAAAGACCTTCTAGTCCAAAATCTAGAAATAATTAAGAAGTGACATTAAATCACCACTGCCATGGGCTTGTACTAACAATCTCTGAGAGTTTCTAAAGCACTAAGAGCCCAGATAGCTAGAGTTTTCCCCTCTTTCTACACTTGTACTTCCCAATATATATTGTGTTTCTTCAGCAAGTATCCCCAGCCCTTAATAGTATAAATTAATCTTATCTCAGCTGTCGTTTCTACCCAGCATCTCATCAGCACCATAGCTGCTGAAGAATCAGCACAACATAAATAAAGTAAGAGTAAGAGATGACAAAAAGTTGTGAAAACACAAAGAAATGTTTACCTCTGATGTGTGTGTGTGTGTGTTGTACGTATACACACACTTTATACATATATGCAATTTATATGCATACATAAGCAAATTCATATACATATAAAATTAAGAATTAGTGTCACTTGTAAGAAGGTAAAATATATATATTTGTCATAAACACTTAATAGATTAAAAACCAAGGTTTTATGATATCAATAATTAATATCATGTAACTAGAGCGTACTCTCCATTTCCTGAAACTACATTTAGTTTACCAATTTTCTCTATCACCTCTGGGTTGTTCATGCGTTGGAAACATCTGAGGATCATTTCTGTGTGCTTTCTGACAGGAGGAGCCAACACAAGCAACAACCCTGCTCTCAGCTGTGTGGAAACCCCAGTCCTTCACCAGCAGTAAATAGGGAGACCAGGGCTGTCTAAGTGGGAAATCCTGTGTCAGCAAAGGATTACATAAAGCCAATGGGACATAGTTCATTCTGCTTTTCCCTTTTAGCTACCTCTCCCCCTTTTCCTAGAACAGATTTTCCTCTGGCTTTGAAAGATGCTAATGGAGCGTTATTAGTCCAGGAAGCAAATTGCCCTGGAGAATCGTAATGACTTCTCTGCAGGGTGACATCAAACCAGACCATTTAAGAATAATGGGGTTTTAGTTCCTGTAGAGAGTCGGATTTGGGAGATAAATAGCAAGCGAAAGTCCCATGACACGTAAGAGAGAAAAGAAAGACAAGCTTTTACTTTGGTTGCTGAAGTCACGTGTAGGGCCACCCCAAACCTCTCCTCACATGTGAGATTTGAAGATGGGATGAAATATTTAAGGCTGGCTTAAGCTTTTTCCTCAGGCTACTCTCCCACTGGCTGTAGAAGACTCCACAGAAAACAAACAAGCAAAATACTTCTCTATAAAGTGAATGCCTTTATTCTCATAGCCACTTTTTCTAGAAATCTTTAAACTGGCTGTGTTTTTTACTTTAATAAAACAAATGCAAAAAATTCAAGTTAGAGAAGAATTGTTTGGTGTCCAAAATGTGATTACCTTTAAACCATTAGGAAAATCGCATTTGAAATTCTTAAGACTTTCTTAATATAACCTATCAAACAAGGGACAAACCAGTGTGTGCAGCCTTTAGGACAGAATAACAGAGAGTGAAGACTGGTACACATGTAAGGATCATATCCCCTTAGGAATTCTAAGATGGAAAGGTGCTGAGTTAATGCCTTTGTTCATACAGCCAAGAACAAGATGAAGACGTCAGATCAATGGTCCAGGTCCTAGAGGAAAAGAGAGAGCTGGAGAGAGAGAGGGGGAAAGGGAGGGAGGAGAGAGAGAGAGAGAAGAAAGAAGAAGAAGAAGAGGAGGAGGGGTAGGAGGAGGGGGCCGAAGAAAAGGAGAAGAAAAAGGAAGAGGAGGAGGAAGGGGGAGGAGAAGGAGAAAGAGAGAGTTAGAGAGAGAGAATGAACAAAAGGCTTTGAAATAAGACAGACCTGGGTTGATAGCTAAGACACTGTGTCTTCTCCATGTTTGGTGTGAGCAGCAGAGACCTTTGAAGTCCCACAGACCACCACACCTGCAATTCCTTGTAATGTACTAACTGCATGATCTTGTCAAGTCACAGAACATCTTTGATGTACCATTTTTAATCTGTCAATCTTGAGACTCTATATGAGGATTTAAAAAAATGATGTTTAATATAGCATTTGGCGTATGTTAATAAATAATGAGATCAGGCATAGACACTCAGCTTTTTTCAATGGAATGAATATTATTAAAACTTTTGATATCCATAAATAACTTCCATCCCCCTACACATAAAAGTATGTGATATTAGGATTTAACTCTATGTCTGTTTGACTTCAAAGTTCAAGTTCTTCTCAGAAGATGCTTCTACAGACACTGAGTTTGAGTCCCAGACACATAATCTTTACTTTCTGACCTTTGGAAGTATTTCTGTTTTGTGGAATCATTCGTTCATCTGTAAGTAGGAATAGCAAAAGTAAAGTGTCTATCTTTGTTGAGAAGTGCTTGATAAATCTGTCAGATTTTATCTTCTAATAGCCCTCCATTTTTCTAAGCCTCTATGTTGACCACCACTTCTGATAATAAATTTCATCCTAAAACAACAACAAAATAAAATGTTAACATACAGAAAGAAAAATACAATACATCCCTATACCAGCAACATCTAGATTTCACATTTTAATGAAGTCAGCATTATTGATTGTGAACAAGCTGGGGACTGGGGATGCGGCAGGGAACCAAACAGACAAATAACTCTGCCCTTTTGGGGTTGGTATTTGACTGGCACATATTAATGTGCTATATTTGCTTCAGCTATTTTTAAAGAAACAATATCTTACAGATATAGCTGGATTCACTTTTCCATAGCACGTTCTCTCCTCCCACCCCTGAGAATCTCTTGAGGTAGAGGTGCATCCCTGATTTTGAGTAGAACTGTGGGGGTCAAGCCCGATCCTCCTTCATTGAACTTGGTAGTCTGTCTTTCTTTTACATTGACTTTCTAAGACAAGCAAACAACCAGGAATGCTGCAAACAAAGCTCCAGGGAATTCAGGAACTGCCCCTCTGGAGTTGTAAGAATCAAAGGAATGGATTCATATGAGAGATTTTGTGAACTTTAAAATATTCCCCAAATGCTATGGGTCACTTCTTAGGTGCTACCACACATTACTGGGACCATACCTCACAGGAGAGCCTCAGTATTTTCTCTACTATCAGGTACAACTAGACCAGCTCTCAGAAAGCTCTACAGTTCCCCACCAGAGGCCGTGGTCAGAGGTCCTCGGCTCCTCATACGGTCTGGCCTCAAGTGGAGAATATGTCTCAGGGCAGAGCAGGGAATCTGGCTTTCCAAGAGCTGTCCAAAGGTGTCAGGCGATGCAAGCCAGAGTGCTAACGGGAGTCAGGGCTGAATTCTCTGAGAGGCAGACTTTACCGTGTGGGACAGGAAACAGAAGGGGACTGGAGGATGAATTCTTGTTTGACTCGTGGCTTCCGTGCGTGTCTGAGGCACAGACCTGCTGCGTGCTGCTGGAAGTGTGGTGCTCCTTGTGCTGAGTGCTGGCTGTGTTGCTTCTTGGAGTGGGGCCAGCCGGTATTTGTTTCCCGTCCTTCCCTGCTTCTCTCTGTACGCCCTGTGGTTACACCTCCTAAAGGAAATGTCAGCGTGCTTGCTTCACCTCAGGCTTTTCCTAGGAAATCTGGGCTAATCATTCTCTTCCCCCACATCCTTTTCTTCATTTCCCTAATTTGAAATGCCTGCAAAGTGGAAGAGAGTTGAAGGTCTCAAAACCACTCAGATGAGAGTACCAAATATTCCCAAACACCCTCACATGCCTGATGATGGTGTTTCCAATAGGCTGGTGTGCTGGAAAGTGCAATTAGGGTATCCCCATCTGAAAAAAGAGTAAACTGGGGAAGGAATGATAAAGAGGAACTAATAAAAATAACTCCACCCTTTCTTGCTCATATTCTACTCAAAAGGAAGAGTGTGTGGCAAATGGGGTGTACTAAAGTGAAGGGGTGAACATTTCTTGTTTTCTCTTTCATTAATGCACCGGTTTCTGTTTATAATTGTCCTTGGTGAATACTATTACAGATTGTCTCCTGCTTTATTTTTTTCTCCAGCTGCCCTTGCCCTAGTTCTGATAGTCAATGGTTTTCTCCAGTGCTGTTACAGCACCTCCCAAAGTGATTTCCTTCTCCTCCCTCCTGGCCAGGACCTCCTCCACACTGCAGCCAGGGTGTGCTGGTCAACTGAGACTGACATAACAAAATACCATGTGTTGGGGACTTAAACAACAGATATTTATTTCTCATAGTTCTGGAGGCTAAGAATTTCAAGATCAATAGGCTGGCTGATTAGATTCCTGGTGAGGATGCTCTTTCTGGCTTGTAGACAACCACCTTCTATCTGTTTGCTCATATGGGCTTTTGAGGGGCACATTTGGAGAGAGGAAACTCACTAGTGTGTCTTCTTCTAAAGACAGTGATCGTATTGAATCAGAGCTCTAACCTTATGAATGCATTTAACCATCACGCCTTCCATAGATGCCCTTTCTCCAAATATAGCCACACAGAGAGTTAGAACTTCAACATAAGAATTTCAGGAGGACATTTAGTTCATTACATTTTATCCATGGGACCCCCCCAAAATTCATATCCTTTTTACATGCAAAATACATCTTTTCCATCCCAACAACCCCCAAAGTCTTAATTCATTTCTTTATCAGTTCTAAATTCTGAAGTGCAAAGTCCCATCTAAATATCACTAAATCAGGTATGAGTAAGATTCAAAGTAGGATTCTACCTGAAGCAAAATTTCCCTTCAGTTATGAGCCTATGAAACCAGACAAGTTGTGTACTTCCAAAATACAACACTGGGTCTGAGATAAAATATTCTAAAAAATAGAAACTAAAAGAAAGACAGAAATAAAGTGTCCCAAGCAAATTCAAAACCTATTGGCAAATTCTAGTAGGTCTTAAGGTTTCAAAATAATCCCCTTTGGTTTGATGTTTGGCCCTCCAGGTCCACTGAGATGGCAGCATCACCTCTGCAGCTTGTGGGGATGCCCTCACCTCTGTCATGGAGGGTTGGCCAAGCCCCTATGACAATGAGTGGCTTTGTCCTTTAGGCACTGGGCAGTAGCATCTTGACCCTCGAAACCAAAGAGGCCTTGCCCTTTGAAACCAAAGAGGAACTGTTAGTGTAGGTACTTAGATATTAATAAGGGAAGAGAGCAAGGGAATCAGACCTTATTAAGCATAATCTCCAGGGGAGCATGAGACCCAGGAGAGCTGGGAGCTGCTTGCTTCGCCAAAAAGTTATAGTTACACACACTCCCCAGAGAACCACAAGTCCGTTCCCTGCAGATCACTGAGGGAAGAGACAGAACAGTAAGGAGGGAAGTACACACATGCACAGTAAAAGTTAAAATGGTGCAGGGGGAAGTGCCAAAATGACAACGAAAAGGATTCATTGGTTAGGAGGTGGACCCATCAGATGCCTGTGAGACCTTGGGAAGTCAGCTGGTTATTTTGGAAAAGCTCCTGGGCATTCTCAAGCCCAAGATAATATAGTCTGAGGGAACAAAGCCTTTCTCTGCCTTGCCCAGGAACACATGCAACCATGCAGGTCTACCAGCTGTGTGGGCCTGTGGCAGACTTCATGGTTTCCAAAGGACTAAGCTTCCATATGAACCAGAAACTCTGGACTCTGGCCTGTGTTTTGGCCTTAATAAAGACAAAATTGGACTTTTTCCTTGGTGGGACAGAGAGATGGGGAACTGATCACCCAGGGGCATCCTTCTATTTCCACCCAAATAAATCTAACCACACCGCAGCCTCCCATGCATGGGCCTGTAAAATGCCTCTCTCATGATCCTGTGAAAGAGCCCCACTTCCACCCGCAACACTGCACAGTACGTAATAGAAATGTTTTTAGTTTGTCATCTCTAATGAGTTCCAGATGACTTTTCAAAGAAACAACTTTTTTACAATTTATACACTAGTGTAGATAACATTTTACTAAATAACATGCAATTGAACATATGTAATCGACATGAAGTACAATTGTCATAAACAGTTTAGGGATACATACAACTCTTAAGGGATTAGAAATACAAATTGGTACCTACAATATAGTCATGGGG
Organism: Anoura caudifer; assembly: GCA_004027475.1. Taxonomy (NCBI): domain Eukaryota; kingdom Metazoa; phylum Chordata; class Mammalia; order Chiroptera; family Phyllostomidae; genus Anoura; species Anoura caudifer. Next base: position 179,575 of record PVKU01001883.1, on the reverse strand, counting down.
GTGTGAAAAAGCACAGAAAATAATTGTGAACGATATTGTAATAACTATGCAAGGTGCCAGGTAGGTATCTGAAAAATCACAGGAAATGCTTTGTAATGTAAATGATTATCTAACCGCTATACTGTGTATGTGAAATTAATGGTTGACATTAAGTACAAACTATAATTTAAAAATAAAATAAAAAAGAAGTCTACAACACAAGCAACTAAAGCAAAGTAATATGATATATTAGACAGTTGTCTAATTGAGCCAAGAAATTCATGTCGTAGATGGGCATGTGAAACCAGGAAGAGGCAAACACATTTAATTCAGATAAATGTATAACTCATTCTCCCGCCCCGATCCAATCAGGCAATTACAAAACTGGGCCAGGATTTCCTCCCACATTTTGTACATAAAACACAATTCTGCCACCAGCTGCTCACCAACATTTTGTTTTCTCCTCAACAGACAACAAAATGACAAAACAGATCAGCAGAGGGTGATCTGCCAGCATAACCAATGAGATGCAAACCCCCTCCAACCAGCCTGTCATCAGGAAGCTGTTTTCTGTTTCTAAAATAAGCCCTCTGAAATCACTGCCTTCCTGCATCTGTGCTTCTACCTCGGAAAGAGAGATGCTCTCCCAACTCACAGGTGCCTGAGTGTGTGGAAGGAAGGGAACTGAGGGGGCAGGCACGTATCGGCATGAAGGGCAAGAGGGCAGTTATCCAGGCTTAGAGAAGAGGTTTCTGTACTTTCCATACTCACAGTATAAGAGTGTTTAGTGCCTAGGTATCAGGAGTGTTTAGGAATACGATTGCCTGGCCTGGCAATCCACGTTTTGTTACATCAGTTGCTGTACTTTATTCTTCAATCGTATTCATGTTCCTTCTGACCTGACATCATCCTGCCTGTCTTGCCCCTCGCCTCCAATTCTCCATAACAGCTTTCCAAGCATAAGATGCTTTACATGCAGGAAAGGGGGTTAGGAAGGAGATGGTAGTTCAAACCCAAACTGGCAGTAGCTGCTTCTGTCCTTCAGGGAGGAAGCACAATAGTGACAGCACCGATGTTACTGCCCACTCCCTTGACAGAGATGGGGTGGCGGGGGTGGGGTGGAAGGAAAGGAAAGGAAATGTGGAACCTCTGCCAGATCTACATGCTTCTGAAGGGCAAGCCCAGGGCAAGATGGTCCACCACATCCCAGAGCACATTAGGGAGAGAAAGAATTAAGCTCTTTTAAAAATTTATTTCAATTTTTTAAATTAAATTTATTGGTGGTAACAATGGTTAATAAGATTACATAGACCTCAAGTGTATGATTCTGTGATATATCAACTGTGTATTGCGTAGTGTGCCCACCAGCCAGAGTGAAATCTTCTCCTCCCACCATATATTTAACCCCTTCTACTCTTTAGTAACACTTCACTCCCCCTTTCCTTTGGTAACCACCATACTCTTGTCTGTCTGTGAGATATATACAATGGAACACTACTCAGCTGCAAGAAAAGATGAAATACTGCTGTTTGTGATATATGGATGGATCTTAAGGATGTCATACTAAGCAAAATAGCTTATGGAGAACCAACTGTCTCCACTGGGCTGTCAAGAGAGAAGCAGCTCTAACACTCAATGCCCACAGTGATGCTGGCTGTTGAATCCCTCTCTCTTGCCAAATTTTCAGTAGGGAAGGCCTTATAAAAGTCATTTGGGTTGCTTTCTAACTACTAAAATGCAGAATCAGACCTGCATTTTCTACCTAGGAAATTTAAATATAGAACAAGGTAAGCACATTGAAGATGGTGAAAAGACACCCAAGTGAAAGGCTTCTGGAAGAGTATATGAACTTGAGAAGTTCAGCATCCTAAGACTTTGCAGACATTGGCTAGAAGGAAGAGTCTTGGACTTTCTACACATCATAAAATGGTGTGTTTGAAGCCAATTGTTTTATTAAGATCGTAAAAGACGAGGTCACTGTAGCTGACACTGGGATTACATAAATTTGAAACACCTAATTCATTTCACAGATAATTTTCTAATGTAAAATGTAGGTGACTTTTTAAAAAAAAAGACAAATGAATCAAAAATTGTATTATTAAAATAAATTATGACATGCATATAAGATGGAGTGTCATTAAAATATAGGAAGGACATTATTGTGATCTTCCCCAAGTTGCCTTAGGGCATGGCTGAGCAGGAGTGACTAGAGCCCCATCAGGGCATCAGCCCAGGTTTGACTGCCTCATGTGGAGTCCTTGCCTCACTGCATCAGACTAGCTGTTAGCTGATCTGATGCAGCCAGAGCTGCCTGGAGGTGGTGAGCAAGCTCCCAGGGTCCTCCTTGAATATTTGGGCCACGTAGGGAGGGCCTTGAACCGAGCAAACTCATAGATACTGAGCTGGAACAGTTTGTGCAGCCCTTGCTATATAAATATGCATATTGTATAACAATACATTTATCAATACTTCTTATTTATAGTGGGCTTTGAAATGATTTTATTTTTTTTTTGTTTTGGTTACTCTATGCTACTAGACTTTCTATGTGATTATTTATTTCTATGTTTTTTAAAAGATTTTATTTATTTAGTTTTAGAAGGAGAGGAAGGGAAGGATAAAAAGAGGGAGAGAAACATCAATGTGTGGTTGCCTCTTGTGCGCCCCCTACTGGGGCCCTGGCCTGCAACCCAGGCATGTGCCCTGACTGGGAATTGAACCAGAGACCTTTTGGTCGGCAGGCCAGCACTCAATCCACTGAGCCACAACAGCCAGGGATACTTACTTCTATGTTTTAAAAAGTGTAAATGTATGTTATTTTGGGTGCAGTTTCAGGGCTTTGATGTGTAACAAGGTGACCACTGGACTCTGGGGGATCTAGACATGTGATGGGTGGTGGAGTGACATCAGTGTACATGTCCCCATTGCCTGCTTATCATTTTTGCCATTTGTCAAATAGAGACAAGTATCCAAACACTTCTTAAAACATTGTTATTCCAAGACTGACAGATCTGCTGCCAGAAAATCACAGTTGCATTTCCATTTCTGCAAAGAGAAAAGAAATTATGCTATGAAGTGTTCAGGTTGGGCATACCAAAGGAAGCCCAGCAAATGAATTATGGGCCATTCTCCATGATACAATACAACATGAATCTCCTGGAACACACAGACTTCAGCACTACTTGTGAGTTATATGGTCACTTGCAACTCAAGAAATAAATAGTTTCATTCCAATGTCTATATTATTGCACTCTCTTCTCTATATAGCTGGCCAGTTTAGCTATAAAATTTGACAGTCAATACATTTCTAAAGATTATATGGCTTCCAAGATTTGATTTGAACACATATTTAGCATCCCCCTACCTTTTCAGGTAGAGTCAAAGAAGGTATCCCTCACATTTAAGAAATGGACACCCAAATTAAAGCAAATAGCTAAAAACTCATCAACATATTCACCCATCCATTCATTTATTTACCCATCCATCTACCCACCTGCCCATTTATTTCTCCATCCATCCATCCATTGAGGAGTACTTCTGATAATGAATTCCACCTCTTCCGTTTACTTATAATATAACCCAAGGCACTTTAGGTAACCCATTTGAAATGGTGGGAATGATAACTCCTATGTCACATAATGTTAGAATATATTGAGTGCTTTCAACCATTCCTCTTTCCTAGCTAGTTGAAAGGGAAACTATAGAAGCTATAATTTAGAAGCCCTCCCCCCCAAAAAAAAATTCTAGAATGTTTCAGTGGAATGTTTCAATCCTTTTCAGGACACCTGAAAAGAACTTATTGTCTAGGTAAGTCCTGAGTGGAATGCCCCAAACCTTCAGGAGAGCCTGGAGTATCATGTCCCTGTAGCTTACTCAGGTGTATTGAGAATACCCTTCACTCAGTACAGCCCTGCACTTCAGAAGCTATGCTGAATCACGTCAACTCTCTGCTGTGTTTCCCTTCTCACAGAGAGATGAGTCAGATTTTCTTCCAGCACTAAATGTATCCAACACTACACTTCAGTTTTACTGGCAATTTGGCTGCAATTAGCAACACTACAAAGTATAGTTACACCTGAGATTGCTTGATACTACATATATCCCAACATGCATCAGATTGTAGGAGATTTTTAAAAATTGCTTTTATTTTTAAAGTGCTCTTAGGAGAAGTTCTGTCTCCTGTTATCCAAAGTGATTTAAACCCCTACAACTAATAAGTTCCTTGGGAACCCCTTTGCCACAACCTGGATTCTGCTGTTTATGGTGTTGACTGAGTGATTTCCAGTCAGGCTGCCAAAGTAACTGACCATCAATTCTACTCATGAATATTTGAACCCAAGGATTCATTTTGGGGATTGGTGACCAGTATTGGATTTCCGTGGAAATCATCAGGAAACCTCAGACCCTGGTTATGCTGGAAAGTTCAATTCTTGGACTTCCCAATGGTGCAATGACTCCTTGCCTTGGCTGTAAACCCTGGAACCTGCATTGTGCATGCCTGGGTCTCCCTGTGGTGCCAACTGAATGGAGGCCTCCCCTCCCTCCACCCCTGTTCTGAGCCTGCTGGGTTGAGACACTGCCCTGCGGTATCCCGGCCACTCTCATTTCACAACTATAGGGTAGAACGGACTCCCTGCAGCTACTCATATCCACCTGCCGCTAACGTTTTGTTAACAAAAGCCACCATGTCCGATAAGGTTTTATATTTGTACCGAAGAATGATTTTCTTTGCTGTTATTCTTTTTTTGTTGAATTCATTATTTTACTTTTTTCCAATGTTTAATGCAGTGTCAAAAGAAGCAATTAGGGCATATATTCACCATCTGTTTAATCATTTCTGTTTTTTTCTCTAAAATGACATTTTTCTATTCATAATTTATGATTCAAATTTGTTACTAGCTTCTATCTTGATAGTGAGTTTGCTGTTTAATTTTATACGTGACCTTGGCTGGGCCATGAGACCCAGATGTGTGGTCAGACATCATTGTGTATGTTTTTGTGAGGGTTCCCTTGAATGCAATTATCCTTTAAATCAGCTGACTTTGAGATAAGCAGATTATCCTCTATAATGTCGGTGGGCCTCATCCAATCAGTTGAAGAGTTGAAGGCCTGAATAGGAAAATATAAAGGCTGACCTCCCCTGCTCCCCCCACCACACACACACACACACACACACACACACACACACACACACACAGAGCAAGAAGATATTCTGCCAGTCAATAACCTTCAGACTTAAGCTACAACAATGGCTTTTCCTGGATCTCTGCCTGCCTACAGATTTTGGACTTGTCAGCCTCCATAATCATGTGAGCCAATTTTTAAAATAAATCTCTCTGTCTCTCTCTCTCTTTACACACACACACACACACACACACACACACACACACACACCCCACATCCTGATTCTTTGGAGAACACCTAGTAATACAGTTTATTCTAATACAGTTGTTCAGTCCACCCAAAGGCAGCTTTACGTAGAGTTGTGGAATCAGCATGCTGGAACTGTAGTGCATCTGAGCCATTGCACCTTCTCCAAGTATTGAATACAAAAAAATGCACTTTGGAATCAGAGAGACATAGTTTGAACTTGGCCATTCAGCCATTTATGTATGCCATGAGCTGTGACCTTGAGCAGGCTGGTCTCTCTGAGGCTCACTTCCCACATTTGTAAGATGGGGATGATAACAGTTCTCACCACATAGGTTGTGATAAAGATTAAGTGAGTTAGTAGGTGCCAAACCCTTGGAGCCTAGCACCCATTAAGCACCCAGTAAATGTGAACTATACAAAATGAGATTATTGTAAGGAACAGAAAAGACTTCCATCTACTGGATGCTTTCTGGATGGATGGCACAGCGCTGAGAGCTATACATACATTTTATTCATTTTCATAACAACTATGTGAGATAGCTGCTATCACTGTCTTCATCTTCCAGTGGAGGCAATCAAAAAAGTTATGCAACTGGATCAAGTTTACCCTGTTAATAGGTTCTTAGTTTGTGTCTTAGTCAACTCAGGCTACCATAACAAAATACCATAGACTGGGTGGCTTCACAACAGACATTTATTTCCCATGCTTCTGGAGGCCAGGAAGTTTAAGATCAAAGTGCCAGCCAGTTCAGTTCCTGGTGAGAGTCTGATTCCTGGCTTATGGACTGTTATTTTCTCACTGTGTTTTCAAAGGGCAAAAAGAGAGAAAGAGAGAAACAGATCTGGTTTTTTCCTCTTTATAGAAATGCTAATCCTATCGTGGGAGCCCTACCCCTGGACCTCACCCAAATCTCATCACTTCTCAAAGGCCCCAATTTCAAATTTCACTGTGTTGGGGGTTACAGCTTCAACATAGGAATTTTGGGTAGGCAAAATCATTTAGTCCATAAAAGTCTGCCTGCAAAATGTACACTCTTAACAACTATGTTACAGTCATTGAAAATACATCACAGCACACATGGAAAATGCTTTTCAAAGAAATGTTTAAAAGGCGGGAGTGGGCAAGGACACTTGGACATGCTTAACAAAGAAATGTGCATCATCTATGCACTGCAGTTAAAAAAATTAGTTAAAAGCATGCACAAGAAAAGATAAAATGGAGACATTAAAAGAAACAGAAGAGAGATTATTTGAGTTTATTCTGGTATTCAAGTTTCTTTTTTTTTTTTCTTTTTGGTCTATAATTAAGATTTGCGGTAATATTGTATTACCTCCAAAATATAAAAAATGCATTTCACTGTAATAACTTTATTGGTCCTAGCACACAATTTTTTTTCACAGAAGACAGTGTTTATTAAGTGAGTAAATGAATGAGGATGTGCTATACTTCTGTGGAATCTTTTATTGTCACGTGCTTCCTGAGGTGTTGTCTCTGAAAGGTAGGGAGGGCCCACACTCACCACATCTGGTAAGCCAGATGACTGAGCAGCAGTAAGGATTTTTTTTTTTTTTTTGACAGAGGCAAGCTCATATTCGGGGCAGTTATGAAAACACAACATGGGCCCTAGGTTTCTGATGGATCAATGGGGCAATGCTTTTCACAGATTCTTTACACTCTCAGGAACCAGGAAAGGAGAGAAAAGTGAAAGAGGAGGGAATTGTATGAGCTCTGAGAGGCTTCCCCAGATTATAATGGCAGAATCTGGCACTCAGGCATTTGTAAAGTTGGAAACCTCACAGGCCAGCAAGGTTGGACAGTGTTAAGGGAGATGAAAGGCGGGAGTGGGCAAGGACACTTGGAAGGGCTCCCCACAGAACTCTGCTACACCACCATTTTCAGCATCTGAGCTTTTTAATACACGAGGGCTGGGGATGGGGACTTGGACTTGGTGGTTCCAGGCAGTTTAGGAGGGGTAGAGAGCCCAGGTCTACATGACTCCAACTTTCTGCTCTGTCCTTCGCTGGAGTTGTTCAGAATAGGAGTCACAGCATCCGAATTCTAGGCCTAATCCTAGAACAAATTAGAGATAAAAATGCTGGGCAAGGAACTTGACTGTCTGATGCCAAAACAACATCAGCTAGTCACTAGGAAGAACCACTTCTCTGCCAGAGGATGTTTTTGAGGATTAAAGAGATATCTTGGGGTGAAAATAATTCTGTAATTTTCTTAACTCATTTAACGGCTCCCCTGACCTGATCTGACCCTACAGAGAGTCGGTTAGTTTATGTAGCTGTTGGGTTTGACATATTGTGTGAGTTTTCATGGGCTTTATTGAAGAAATATTCTTGTGTTTATGTGTTGCTTCCCCAGGTCCTGCTGAGAGAGCTGTATAATGTTGAGGATCATAAAATCTGGAAAACTCTAATGTACACTTAGCTCAAGTTTCAGATTAAGGGCTGTGGACACCCACTGATATGCCATTTTCTCTCTCTCTGGACACGGGCATGTGCGGTCAGGTTTTTCTCTTTACTTATTAAAACTATCTTTGACAATGACATTTAACAGAGGTTTATTCAGTAAATGCTGTGTGTCAATGTTCAAAGCATATACTTCTTTGCCAAGGACAAAGATGAGAGAAAAGGATGCTCGACTCTCCATTTAGATCAGTGATTTGAAGGATGGTTTTCAGAAACCTTATGCAGTTACAGCTATCTTCAGGGAAACTGGGCATGAGACGATATAAAGCAAAAAATTCTAGAGCTACCCCCTGCCCCAAATTGGGGGTTGAAAAAGGACATGCAAGAATAAATGAATGTCCCAGACTTGGGTTCAAAACCTAGCACTGCTCTTTGGTTGGAGGCAAAAGTGTACATACTTCTCTGAATTTGTTTCCTTAGCTGTTAAATGAGGGCAGCAATATATCCCTCACAAGGATTAAATAGAATAAATGAGTCTTAAAATTGTGTCTGGCATTTTAACCACCTGCAAAAACAGACATCGTTTTAATGAAGTGCACATGTTGATACTGTGTTTACTGTGCTGTCTTGTTGCCACAAGCTGTTGGTGGCAATCACGACCCTCGCCAATGAAGTCAATTCCCATCTCGTGCTCCCGGTGGCTGACAATGTGACAGCTGCGATTTTCAAACTTCTCAGATGGTAGGTTCAGAGCTGCTGGTTTATTTTGCAATATTTTGTCAAACATTAAGTATCAGTGAAGAATCTTCCCCAAAGATCTATGAGTGATCTGCTCCTGGCACAATGATTCATAGCTGCAGGTTTGAGCCTGATGACTTAGTGAGATGAGATTATGGCTGCTCTGTAAGGAAATATTATCTGTAATGTGACTCCTGAGCCAGGAAACTGTTTAATACCCCAGAGCTCACAGTCTCTGAGCTTGAGCACCAGACTGTGTTTAGAAGGTATTCCCTCCTCCTCTTTTAATGGGTCTTTAGTACAGAGGCAGAAGGCCTATTAACCCAGGACCCAGAGCCCGCTACTGTAAATTCACCATAAAATCCTGTTGACATTGGTTGACTGTCAGGGACATAAAACTGTCAGTGGCCACATTTTAAATTAAAAGGACATTTACTCTGTGCATGTCAGCACATGCACAGTATAGCTCATGTGTGGGAATCATCCCAGTCTCAGACACAGTGGTGACCTGTTTTCCTTCCCACGGTGAGCTATGGATTTGAGATCCAAGGAATGGTCCCAATCCTCTTGGGTGTCAATACTGGGGAAGGAGAAGATATGCTCTGGTTTGTTCCAGTAATGTTCTGGCCCTGCTATAGTTTTTCAGAGTGCATTGGAATTATCATTTAATTAATTAATTTGTTTCTCCCACTAGCCATTTGATGGCCTCAGCTGTGTCTATTATTTGTTGCAGTCTTCAGAATCTGGAGTAGCGCCTTTTATACAGGTGATGTTCTGCAAATATCTCTGCCCATGACCTCAGTACTTAGGACAATTAAGTTGAGAATGCTTGTATGCCTACAGCACTTTCTGTCCTTGGGAAACTTAGCTAACAGATATTTTGGAATGGGTACACTGAGTGTCATTCTCCTGGTGCCTGACACCAAACAACCCAACTCTGGCTGAAGCAGACACCACATTCAAGACAAGGCCTTATCAATGTGCTTCTGCCCCTTACCAGAGACTGTCCACTGCCAGAATGAAATCTTTCCCTTGCAGTTTGTCCCACATATTCCCGTTAGATGACTCTCTTGACACAGATGTGCCCTGCTAAGAACCCTATACCAAAGGTTGATTTCCCAAACATCAGGGGAAATTCCTTTATCCTCGCATTTGAGACTCTTTACTTCATCCCTCCCATCCAGTTCTGATGGTTTTTGTGTACAGATGCACACAATGAGACAGGCCTGTAGCTTCACTGAGGCAGTGCTAGCTACCAGTTTTAGGGAGTTACATAGCCATCGGTTTGACTCTATGCTCTGCCACATTCTAACCATGTAACCTTGGAGAGATAAGGGAGTCTCAGTGAGCCTCAGTCTCTTCATCTGTAAAATAGGCATAAATGCTACCTGCAGAGTTGTGGTGAGGGTTAAATGAGATACTGAACACACAGTGTGTTAGGAATCATGGTAGAAAATAAATGCTAGTTCTCTCATAACTGTCCTCCTATACTAGTTTTTCAATTCCACCTGAAATAATTTTCCCATGATCTCTTACTGTCCAAGTCCCACTTTCCTTCAATGGAAGTTTAGACACACAAAAGTGTTTGTAGTTTGTAAAGTGGTTTTGGGGTACCACTCTGTGAGATGGGTGACAGAGGCATTTTCACCACAGAGGAGACACAGGAGGACGCTGAGCTCCCAAAAGGTAAGGGCCTTTGTGGTGTGATAACGCCTTAAGCTTCAGCCCTACACTCAAAGTCCTGTATGTGTTTATGAATCAAAATTCTTCACTTTTCAAGGCTCAGAGTTTTAGAGCAAGGCCCCCATTTGGACACAATCGGTTGAACTTATTGCTGTGTTTCCACATCCCTGTGCAAGTAGCCTTCTTTTTTTTGTATTGGATCCAACTCTTCACTTGTAGACAAGCTCCCTCAAACCTGTTCAAAATCTTCTATGGCTGGGTTTAATGATATTAACTGTCAATCCTCAATGACTTTTATTTTTAAGGGAGACGGTAGAAGACCTATAATCTCAAACTCCAAATGTCTGAGAGTGTCACCATCATCTGTTGTGGTGTCATGAAAACAGAGAAATTAAAATGTAGAGTGAGAATGTCAGATGCATGGCCACTGAAGGACTTTGCTGGCTTCTCAAAGAAACATACCCACTTTACCCTCTTGTAAAGTTTTTTCCTTTTTACAGTCAAATGAATAGCATTGATAAAATCCTATAGCATTTAGAGAATCCCATATATCCTCAGTAGTTAAGTATTTTGAGCATACATTTCTAATATATGCATGCTTATTTATTTATAAATTGTGTATATGGTCTAAAATACTAATATATTTGTCTGTTATGAAAGTGGATGTTCAACAGAGGGGATAAAGATGACATAAAGTTAAATGTTTTTGTAATTGTGATGACATTATAGCAGTCATATAAAACTTGGGCTTCTTACATATCTTTTCTGTTTCTCATCACTAAATGGGATTATAATATACAGCAATTTTGTATATTCATTTTATAAGATATTCATATAATTTATGGGATGCCTATAAACATATTATTTTAAAAGTATAATGCAATGTATAGAATGATATATTTATATGATAATGTGCACATCCCACTATTAACTTTGCATTTTACCTTAAATGAGTTTTATCCTGCAGGATATTAGCTGATGCTAATGACTGTGAGTATGAAACTGTATTAAATGCTCTCCCAAATAATTTCAAGGTTTGTTTGTCTTTGTCTTGCTGTGCATACTGTTTATTTAGGTTGCATTATTTTAATTCATTAATGTGACTGCCTAAGACCTTGGAGCAGGACTGCCAGGTATGCCATTTCCTTGTTCACAGGCGCTGGTGTCACTGGCATTATTTCAGCCAGTCACTTCTTTGTAGAAACCCTGCTAAACTACTTGTTTATTCTCTGAGTGTTGGCATAGTTGACATGAGATCATGCAACCTGTAGATATAATCGCCCAGGAACACATAAACCACCGTGTATTTTAATACACGCTGTGGAGACTGCTGGTTGCTCCTCCATGTCTGTGCTTGCCCATTAAAAAAATACAAGTTTTGACTGGGCAAGAAGATTCCATATCCTGGTCTTCCATGCAGATAATGTGATCATTTTACTAGGCTCTGGCTAAAGGAATACAAGCAAATTGATTAGTGTAACTTACATGGAAAAGAAATGTGCCCCCCTATCCCCTTTTCTCCACTTTCTGCAAAAGCTGAAGCAGCCATCCTGGCTCACCATAGGTAACCTTCATGGTCAGCATGACAGGTTACCTTACAACAGGGTAAGCTCAGGGGTGTTCCACATCACAAGGCTGTTGTTTCAATGCTGCAAAGCTCATACAACTCATGATAATCAAACAATTATGTTTGTTTCCTTTTACTTTTTCTTATTATATGTATTGGTCTTAACCTAGGGTAGATGCAAGCCTCTTTTAGGTAAGGTTATTCTGTACATCCAACTGTTTGTATGAACTAATGGTTCATACAAACATGACTCCTGAAATTAGAATCACCTGGGAATTTGTTGGAAATCTAAATTCTAAGCCTCCACCCCAGACTTGCTGAATTAGAGACTTGAGGGTGGATCCCAGAAATTGGTGTTTTAAAAAACCCCCTAGGGGATTCAAAGGCCAGCTTAGGTATGAAAATCATGACTGTGCCAATTACCCTTGAACCTCAAGAGCTTAAAGAGCAGCAGCTTTCTGAGCTAGGCTTAGAGGCAGGAGGTAGAGAGATGAGGGAACCTGACATTGTGTTAGACAGGAAGTGCTGTGGGCCTCATTCAAAAAAGGTTATTAAGATGCTGCCCCCAGTGAAGGACAGAATGTGTCCAACAAAGGATTTAACAGCACTTCCACTCCTAATCATAGAGAGATGGCTGATCATGATAGGGACAGGGCTGAGTCCTTCCCGAAGGGACTGTGAGTGTCTTATTGGGATGGCAGAGGTGGGAGAGGTGGACTGCTTGCTGGGTTGACTGTTGGGCTTCACAAGGAAGCAGCCTGAGCACAAACATGTAGCACAAACAGAACTGGCTAAGCTAGTGGCCCTTAAAGGATGAAATATTGGTAGGGAGGATACCAATAGGTTTGTGAGGGAGGGGGAGATACTATAAGCAGATTAATTTGACAACTTCTGAGCCCAAGAGAGTTAAACATTTTCTCTACTGCAGTACTTTTCAGATCCTTTAATATGCTAGTGAGCATTTTAAATCTTCAAGAAAGGGCTACAGTAGGTAGCACCACCTAGTTATTTAACCAATTCACCTCAGGGCAATTCACTGATCAAATAGTTTTGAAGCACATTTTGGGAATAGTGTCGTAGGGACAACATGTATACACTCAAACTCATGAGTTTTGAGTAGAAAGAAGAAATTGGGTGGAGTGAAGACTGAGCTCAAGTAAGGGGATTTCTTGGTAATTTCTGTAAATATTGGTGTTCAGAGCTTACCTTTGTGATGTGATAAGGGTGTAGTGCATTTCATTCTCAAATCCTACAGGGTGATTGTGAGTCACTGGATTTTCATGATGGGTGTGTTCTCAGCTGGATTCTCTTGACTATTTCCTCTTTTGGTGTAGTTCATTATTTATCCTATGCAAAAAGGGCCAGGAACTAGGCTGGTTGTGGTGAGTAAAATATAGCATCAAGCATTCCTTTGACATAGATAAGGCTTAAAAGAGGTAATTGCTGAGATAAGAATTCCAGATAGCTGGTTGAGTCTGGTTCAGGATGCAATCCATTACTAGGGGTATTGAGACAGTCTTGGACAAAATTTGCCATCAGATCAGAGGAATGGCAAAAACAAATATGGCCAAAATGGAACACAGGCCCACAAAGAAACTTGGGTACAGATGGGAAGCCAAAACAGAAGCCTAGGGGAGAAATGGCAGAGGTCTCCTGGGAAAATGGCTGTGGTTTGAGGGTGCATATGCTCAACCAAAGCACCAGAGACATGGGGATACAAAACTAGCTACAGTGGACCACATCATTGGATGCCTCAGCCATCTCTTCTCTGGGGAAAATTAAACTTTAGGACTGGAGAACAAGAACAAAATTCAAAGTCATTGGTTTGATTTTTTCAAATATTACCATTATTGTCCATGTAAAGGTGTCTTGTAGAAAAATGTGATAAATAAATACCAGCTATTGTTAATATTATTTTAAATCCCATACACAGGTGAGTCAACCAAAGTTCCCACCCAGGTTTAATGAAAATTGATGTGGACACCAGCCAGCAGTGTCCACGTCATTATGGATGAATTAAAACATACACATAGACTACTGAGTCTGGTGGAAGAATAAGGACAATAGCATGGCTTTTCTCTCAAGAGGAGCCAAAGCTGTGGCCTCCGCCATGACAGGCCTTTATTCTACCTATCTCCTTACATTCCAAGATGGCTCTTCCTCACTATCCCAGTTACAACAAAAGAGCCAATGCCCCTCATTACATCATGAAGAAGGACATTAGCAAATGAATAGGCAGAAGTGGTTGAGTCAGTCACACTGGCCCCTGCAAGGCTCAGCATGGATTTTAGGAAGTTACAGTAAGCATTTGCAGGGTAAGGGAGTTTTTAGCAAAAAGCAAATCTCAAAACAGCCTAAGTATATTGCAAATCTGATTACCCATGAGGGAACCTATCTGTGTGTGCGGGTCCTGTGCATCTCCGAGTGGGAGCTGGGCCCATGCCATGCAGAAAGCTCTGCCACAAAGATTAGCTGAGTGGCACTGGTGGAGGCTGCATCTGTAGGTGACAAGTCTTTAGGAATGCTGCTGAGAGGAAAGTTCAGGTAATTCAGGAGTTTTATAATTTTCCTAAGGCTTCCTGTTTACATTAGGTATATCTGGGACCATTGCTGTCTTCTACATTCTCTTTCCACTCTGCAGAGCAGGGACTAGGCTAGGATGTGGCTAAGAAGCCAATCATCTCAGACACAGAATTTAAGGAATGCCAAAATAACTTAGTAATCAAAATAATATCACATGCAGTATTCTAAAAGTTAAAAGTAATGCAAAAGTTCTGTGATAAGCAGAATCTCAACAATTTAATTAAAGACTTGATATACTAACCAGTACTGAAGCCTGAAGCAAAAAGAAAAATCAGAAATGCTAATCTTGTCTTGATTTAAAATGTTGACATTTTGCTCATTATGGATGCTTGGGCCTAATTTCTGATTTTTCAAATATCACATTAAAACATGATTTATCTTGATTACTAATCTTTGGCATCTCCTTATATTTTTCACCCAAGATGTGTGCCTTAGTTCATCTGCATTCAGTCTTTTCACTAAATCCCTTTTCCACTATAATTATATGAACTCCTGTCCCTAAGTAATCACGTTGGGTTTAAACCGAGTCTCATAAAAAAAAAAAAAAAAAAAAAAAAAAAAAAAAAAAAAAAAAAAAAAAAAAAAAAAAAAAAAAAAAAAAAAAAAAAAAAAAAAAAAAAAAAAAAAAAAAAAAAAAAAAAAAAAAGCCATTTCAGTCTTCAAGCCTTGGAGAGCAAAGTAGAAGGAAAGAAAAGAATGAAACTTCCCATGCACTGTTTGTTTGTTTGTTTTGTTTGTTTTAGAACACTCCAAGTAAGATTTTGGGACCATGGATTATATCATTTCTTGAGCTTTCAGGGAGCTAGATAGCAGAGTGCCATTCTTCATCAAAAGAAAAGAAGAAAATGCAGCTCCTCTTAGTATCTCACATTTGGAGAAGTGTAGTAAAAACATAACAGTCATGATTGATCTCTTCCTACATTCACTGCTGTGAAATGAATTATGCAGCCTCATAAGCTGTAACAGAGTAATAAATTAACTGCTGGAGCCACAAGGTGATTCATTTAAAGTCTATAATCTTTGAGCTGTGCTATAGGTGGACTCTGGGGCTGGAGGACAGGGTTCTGCTTTTCAGCTCTAATGTGGGGGACCTGAAAAGTGGGGAAAAAGTATAAGAACCAGAAAGTAATTCCAAGTCCCCTTGTAATTGAAATTACTTACAATGATTATTAGCTCCACACTTAACCACTGCCTAAGGCTAAAGTTTCTACTCACTGGCCATGCTAATGACCTCTGCTCAGCAGTGACTTTGAGAATGAATATGGTGCCCCTGCAAACTGGTTTACTTCTGAGCATGACTCCGAAGCAGAGATTAGAATCAGATAGTTGCCTTCCTTGGCTCAGGCAGCAACACAGAGAATAAAAGGATCTTGAAAGAGGCCACAGAGGACTGAATTCTCAGCTACTTTTTGGAACACTCTTTTATAGTTTCACAGATGTATATGTGTTTATTTATTCAACACACATTTGCTGAAAGCTTGCTCTCATCAAGACACTGTGCTGCATGCTAAGTACATGATGCTCAGCAAATATCCACAAAAGCTTTGCCTTCACAAAGCCTATATGATCTATTAGGAAAGGCAGATGATAATACAATAATCACAAACAGTAGAAGAAAAATTGTAAAACACAGGTGCAATAAGGAAAGGCATACAATGTCATGAGGCATTATGCACTCCTGATCAAGGCCAAAGCATCAGGGAATGATTCTAAGAAGGGCTATTTGAATGACATATATGATGAGAAGATGGGAGAAAGTGGGGTCCTTTCTGGGGAAAAGGATGAGCATGTACCTACCATGGTGTCTGAGATCAGGTACCCTTAAGGCAAGCTACTTTGGTAATGTTATATCATTTCGGAAAGAAGGAAAGTAAACTCAGTGAGATTAGGTGCTTCTCTGATGCTTGGTTAGTAAGTGGTACAGATCTCTTTCGATCCTTGGTTTGCTTCATTCAAAAGCCAGTGCTTTATCATGATTCTCCCTGTGAATGGGTCATGAGGAAATGCTCTGGGTAAGGGAGCTGGAATCACTGTTGGCTACTAAGAATGAGGAATTCCACCTCTAGGCCTTATTATTTATAACTGAACTTCTGTGAAAATCCACAGGGAAATCCCTGCTTCCCCAGATGATTCCCCAACACCCAACAAGGTTGACATTCTAAACCTCCCCCTTCCACCCTACAGGGCAATGGTGAAATAAGAAAATGTTCTTCTAACACCTCATGCTAACACCAACAGTGCTGGGAATCAAATTAGAAATGTGCTTTGTGGCTCAAAATAACCTCCACTTGCATTACACTCTGGCTTCAAACCCATTACTGGGTCTGCATCTCTTCTGTCTACTGCTCTGAGGTTTTTCTGGGCTTGTCTCCTGGGATTTACTTGTGAATAGAATGCACATTCCTGTGTCCAGACCACACATATAAACTTGAATCTATTTTTTTAGATACTTTTTGAGAACTGTTGAGTTCCCCACATAATGAGTGGTGAACACTTTCATACTGAAATACTTCATTAATGGGGTTCCCACTAGACATTTAAAGCAAGTGATGAGGAAAATGGCTCTGTGTAAATAGAAAAGAGGTAGATTGGCTTAGTATGGTGGGGTAGAAATGTGTTAGCTTTAAAGCCAGACGTACATGGCCTAAAATTCTAGGCTTGTCTTTCCTTCCTTTTCCTTCCTTCCTTCCTTCCTCTCTTCCTTCTTTCCTCCTTTCTTTCCTTTTTATTCATTTAATAAATATTTATCAGAACTCTATTTTACTCCAGGTGCTATCATAAGCACTGGAGATACAGTAGGAAATTAAAGAGACAAAAATCTCTGCTTTCATGAAGCTTCTATTCTGATGCAGAGATAGAAAACAAACAAACAAATGTGTTTTGTGTGCATAAGGTGTATCAATTAGACGGTGAGGCAGAGATGCTTTGCCACCATGATATAATCTTGTAACTCCATAACACTGGTACTATTACTGTCCTCAATGTACAGATGAGGGAGAAATAAAGCCCCCAAAGGTCACATGGATGAAGCGATAATTTCCCTTAGAATGCCAAGACAGCCACAGAGCATCTCACCAAGAAGGCAACATTTCAGCAAGGTCCTGAAGGATGTAGAGGGATATCCATGTAGCTTTTGAGGGGAGGAAAGAAGAATATTTTTTTGGAAAGAGAGTTGGGCAGAAGGAAATCAACTGACAGGATTCCAGAAAGAGCAAAAAGGTCACTTTTTATTGTCCTTTCATAATTCAGTCTCCTTACTAATGAGTTCTCATTAATGGCATAAAAATATCTCTTTTGGATGATGTCTTTTATTAACTGCAGAAATTAAATTAAATGTACTCATTAATGTCATTGCAAGTATGAAGATATTTCTTGTACTAAATTTGGGTGGATCTGGGACACAAGGTGCGTGAGTTTAGGACAAATGAAGGTAAGGAGCAACATCAATCCCCAGACCCCCAAACTAAATGATAATTTATCTTGTGAATGATGTAATATATAATTAATAAGACAAATTAATTTAGTACAGGTCTGGCATCCAGCCATCAGTTGTACAACTTTATGTAGGACATAGGAGGCATACTATAGCCCACTCAGAGAAGGGATTTTAAAAAACATTGAATTCACTGGCTGTCTGGTTCAGTGTTATGTCACTAGTGTCTAGCACATTGTCCAACACATAGTGGGGACACAATAGATAAAATCCATTGAATGAAAGGCACTTTAAGTCTCTTCATGTGGGAGGAATCAAATGTGTGGAGAAAACTGCCTTTGGTAAGATTCAGAGAAATATGATAATGACCTTCGAGTGTCCTAAGTGCTATCCTTTGGGAAATGGATTACTTGTGTCAGTCAAATTTACTCAGGAAATGTTTTAAAAGACCTTTCATGTGATAAACACTATGGTTGGTAATTATATATATATATGTATACATACATATATACACATATATATTTTGTTCTAATATATAATATGCATTTATATTTTATTCAACTATGTATAAATAAATATATATTTATAACATTGTATATATTTTACCAACCACAGTGTTTGTAATATGGAATTCAAATGACATTTGAATCTTAAAATTTTATTTATATATATTTAAACAAAAATATATTTTTTTTATAAAAACTGTTCCTTGCTCTCTAGAGATAGTGAAGAGTGTGTTAGACCTTGCCTGGTTTCAACTAGTAGAACCAAGACTAATGCATAGATGTTAAAGAAAATGAGGTGTTGACTATATGAAAAAATAAATGTTGTCATTGTTTTTTTGACCTCAGGGTTTTCTGCAGCTTTGTAGCTAATCCCGTGAAGGTAGTTTTGTTGTTCAAAATAGACAGCCAACAAACAGGGCTGGCAGTGCTCACCCAGAAATGTTGCCATTTTTCATGACCTTCAATTTACCTAGAAAGTTCATCATGGCCATCTTCTTTTTTCAAACTAATCACCTCTCATCAAATTGCTACTTTACCTTCAAGACTCAATTTAATGGTCCCCTACTCTACAAAGCCTTCCCTAACTTTCCAGGAAAAGTGCCAAGGAAGATTCCATAGTATTTTACATGCTTTCTTTAGAATACACCCTTTTGTGTCATAATTGTTTGTATATGTGTTTCTCTTACCAGCCACAGCTTCTGGAATCTGGCTACACTTCCCGAGCAGGTTAAGGTGCTGTTTAAAATGGCGCTCAGTAACGTATCTACTGACTAAGCGAATAACTGAAGGAATGGCTGCTTGAAAGGGACACTGATGGAAAGTTGAAAGGAGGGTGTGTGTAGGGTGGGGAGGGGGATGGGTTACTGGCTGCACATCTTCTTAGTCATACATGGCCATGGCCACGTTGGCCTTTGTCCTGTGTTCTTTTTCTCACAAACTACTCACAGGATTAGTCAGATTCTCCAGGAGAGGACCACAAAATGGTGTGACTACTCAGAGGCATTAATCACTGGAGGACCCTCTTTGGAGACAAGTTAATAAAATTTTGTCATCTGTAATTGAGATCATTGTACCAGGTTCTTTGATTGTACCTTTTCTTACTCCAGAGTTTATTTTGGTTAAATTGTTCATAGGATTATGATACTTTTTATTTTATTCATATCTTTACTTTGATTTTGTATAGATGACCTGCTCTTTCTCCATCTTAGTTAAAGTAATATTTAGTCCTTGAGTCAGTAAATTTATTTTGTAAAGGGTCAGATAGATGGTAATAAATATATGAGACTTTGTAGGCTATAGCATCTATGTTGCAATTTCTTAGCTTTATACCTATAGCACAAAAGCAGCTATAAACAATATAATACATAAATGAATGAACATGCTGTATTCCAATAAAACTTTATGTACAAAACATGTGGAGGGCTGGATTTGGCCCCCAGGCTGTAGTTTTCAATCCCTGAGTTGACACAACATGTAGTAGCTTCTACTCAAATGCCAAGAGATGTGTTTTTGTATGTGTCACCATAACAATAACAAAATCTCATGAGAAGGAAAACTTCCCCAATGCCAAATGATGATAGTACACTCTCTGTAAATATGACTTTCATATACAAAAATCTAAACAGTTATAAGCACTGAAGATAATGGATATTTTGAGCAGAGCAGCACTATAAATAACAGGATGATGGGAGCATTATTTCACATCCACCATTCCTCCAGCATTTCTATTTCTAATTTATCTTCCACAAATGTGAGGATAGAACCAAAGTATTATCTGAAAGTGACATGATTGTGGACATATTGCCCACTGCCATGGAGAGCTGACAGTGCCTTCTGAGCAACTAGGAGCCCCAGATTTTGAGGGGATATAGAAGGGTTATTTTCATATGGACTAGGAGCTCTACCTGTTATAAGTCAATTTTAATAAAAATATACATTTGTTTTCTTCAGGTTTTAATCTTGAAATAGGTTCAGATTCTGGGCCAGGAAGAAGGTAGATTGAACTCACCAACAGCACAAGGTTGGTGTGAAATCTTTCCCAGGTGCATACTTCCTGGAGATTGATGCCCTGAAGGATTTTGGTGTTTCTTCTCCCTTTTGTGTCTCCTGAGTAGGCCATGCAGACTCGGATGTGAACAACCTGCAGTGTAAGCCTATGATTTCCTGAGAACCTTTCGAAAGTCATGAGTATTTTGTGATGTAGAGTATCTATAGGTACATAAAGAAATTCATACTCTTTCCTAAAAAATGGTCCTGTAACCTGATATATCAAATACTTAGGGTGATATGTTGATTGTTCTAAATCTTTTTAATATGGAGTTAAAAGAATAGACTATCTGATTTTGGAGAAATTGAATTAGCAATCTTTATTTATTTATTGTTAAACATAATGTCTAATGCTGTTTCTCTATTTACAATTTTATCTTTCTAAGTATGTCTGTCCGCTGACCCACAATCCTGTCTGTAGGAAGTCTTAGGCTTTGAAGCCTACAAATAGCACACAGGAAAATAACAAAACAAAGCCAAACAAAGCATAAAAGAATGAAATAATTCTACAAAATTGGAAAACATATAGATAAATAACACTAGTCTTCACCTTTGCAGAGAACACAGGCGATGGGAGGGAACTGTAGAAGTGGAGAGCTCAGGCCTCATTGTGGGAGGGGGAGAAAGGGCTGACCCAGTGATTCCATTTCTTCTGAATGTGAAAAAGAAGCTGTGTTTTCCAGTGTTAACATAGAAGCTTCAAGTTTTTAAATTGATATTTTAAAAAGCAACTCATGGGTTGAATATTACATGTGTGTACATGACCATCAATTTCAGACATCTGTTGCAGCTCCATGAGGAAAAGTATCTCATCTGTGTTTTATTTCTTTGTTTTCCTACTGCATCACTGCAATTGTTATAGTGAGTGGAACGTGGAAGATGCTTAGTAAGTACTTGTTGAATGAATAAAAAAACAAGTGAATTGTGATTGGGAAAAGACACCTGCCTAAAACTTGATCTTAAGTCGAGTCAGAATATTAATTTCTGTATCTGTTAGCAGATGCTGCATAACAAAACATGGGTGTTTATAACAACCAATTATTTGTTCACAATTCTGCAAATTAGGTATGGGTCAGTTTATTTTATCTCCATGTGGTATTTGATGGGATCATTAATGGATTTGTCATTGGGGGCAGGTTGCCCTCACTCACATGCCTGGGGCTATCAGCTGCATCCATGTGGCCTCCCCAGCATAACAGAATTTTATATGGTGACTGGGTTCCAAAATGGCACATCCCAAATGCTCAGGTACTGAGTCAATGTGGGAGGGGACTGCACAGTATGTAGATACACAGAAATGTGATTAATTGGGGATAATTAACATAGCAATTCACTATAGTATATAGGGTTATTAAAAATATATAAATATTGCTATGTACACAATAAATGGAGTTTTTTAAGGAATTAGGATCACAATCTCTCCCTATGCCAGATAGAAACAGAACTTTGATGTTAGTTCCCTTTCTTTCTGAGATGATCCAACTCCAATGACCAGAAAACAATATTTGGTCCATGTGCTTCCCTCCTCCAAACACAGTGTCAATCAACACTTATCTTCCTATTCAGGTTGTCATGACACCAAACTTTGCTGTGATGCTGGTGTCAGTGTTGTTTTTCATTCAGTCTAAGACACTGTCCTCTATGCAAGGAAATAAGACCTCCAACTCATCTTACAGAGGTCACTGAACAGGCGTCAGATGGTAATGACTCATTACTGACCTCATCACAGGGGATTTGAACCAATGAACTACAGGTGAAGGGTTCTCTATCCCATTAGTGTGGGGACATTTCACTCCTCTTGGAGAAGATGCAAGGTCTAAAGAACATTTGTCACTTTATATCAGCCACATTAAATACATGTACTTCTTTTTTTTAATAGAATAGCAAAAGGAATCCTATAAGTGCTACCTTTTCCCAGAATATTGAAGAATATGCCAGAGGATGGGGGTTCTGAAAGGCAATGATACCAATCGCCACATTTTTAAGTCTTGCCAATTATGCAACACAGGCTGATTGATGGCACTGAACACTAATAATACAAAAATATGAATTCATGGTTCACATCCTCAGTTGTATGGAATCTATAATAAAGAGGCATCTGTAGAAAGGAAGGAAACTGTTTTGGATTTGGATTCTATTACAGGATTCTTCAGTAAGTCACTGTTTGACCTTGATTAATTAATTTCACTTTTTGAGAACACTGGTTTCTTTACCTGCAAAAGGACATGTATTGAATGCCTATCATATTTTTCATGCATTCTATATAAATTTCCACAATATTCCTATAAGAATAGCAGTTTTATTTCTATTTCTGCCTGGAAGATAAATAAATTGATGCTTAGAAATATTTAAAATTCAATGGGACAGCATTCAGCTAATAAGTAGCAAAGCTAGTATTTAAAACAAGACTTGATCTGGCTCTTCTACCTGTATATGGTTCATTATACCACCATGTCACTTCCCTGTTGGTGGAAGATCTTTCTAAGGTATTACTATGTCTGACTTAGTCTCATCAGCTCTGAAACTTATTCTGTGGTCAGCACAAATGGCGATACCTGCTCTAGTTCTATACCTGTCCCTAGTTCTGTCTTGGAATTATTGTGCACAAAAGTAATAGGAAGAGAGATTTCTCATTTTGTTTTAGTACCCCAATGTTAGCCAGTTTAGGCTAGACAATGCTTCGGTGACATTACTCCCTTCCCCATAATCTCAGTGTCTTAACACTACACAAGTTGATTTTTTTTGCTGACATGCATGATTCACATGGGTTGATGATAGCTTCTGATTTAAAAATTGCAAAAGTTCCTCCATCTTGTGATTGTCCCATGGAGAATCCAGCTTTCTCAGTTGGAGAAAGAGACTAGAGAACAATGCGAGTACTTTCCTAGGCCTCTTCCCAGAAGAGACACATGCCATTTATCATCATATGTTATTGGCTAAAACAGTCCTCATGTTCTAACCAGCTGCAGGATAGCCTGAAAGTATAATCTTTGTTATGCGTAGAAGGGGAAAAGTAATAAATGCTGGTCAATATTGGTCATGCTTACCCTCCAAAGGCCCAAAGCATAACAAAGCAAAAATTTCATTTTCTTGCTACTTTCCTATAAAGCTAGTGACATGGTTGGGGTGGCATCTTGGTCTTCTCTGGGTTAAGGTAGCGCTTCCCAATCCTGATGAAGTGCTAGATTCTCTGCGTGGGGACATTACGCAGCCCACTGGCTTCCTGTCTAATTTGATTTCTCTCTCTCTTCCCAGGTAAGGTGTCCTGGAAAGAAAACCCTGCTCTGTGTACCCATATCCCTACCTACCTCTCTTACAAACTGGAGTCACTTCCGTAAATCGTGTATCTTTACTCTGTATTATAATTGGAGATCTGAGGAACAGAAGTCTCTGTCCCTTTTAACATCATGAGAGGCTGTACCAATGAAGACTCTTTGTTTGAAGGTAACAGGTTACAAGGCTGATTTTTTAAAAATGGTATGTGTTAGCTGACTATAGCTGAAGGATAGGTGGCCTTGCAGGTGGTTGGTTAAAGGCACTTGAATAGCGTCATTCAGGTTTTGTTACTTTCTCTCCATTTCTTAGCTTTATTTCCTTTTGAGGTTGCGTGATGACTGCCAGCAGTCCTTAGGGCTATGTGCTTCTAAGTTCTCTGTCAGTGGGAAATAGTGAAACTTCTCGGGTCACTCCTGTGAAGACCCGAAAATTAATTCTCTTTGGATGACACACATCATGTTCTAAGAAAGGCATCTTCTTGGCACATGAGCCTACCTGCTCATCCTTTGATCCTCATTTTTCTCTACAATAGTGGCTGGAAGACAAAATTGTTCTCTGCATGCACTGGGTATAGAAAACTGGCACTCAGCGTCTATTTCCATCCCCTTCTATTGTGTCTTTTTTTAATCCCACAGACTGGAAAAGTAAAAACTGCATTTCCAAAACACCCTCAGAGATGGGATTTTAAATGCAAACCAGAGTTTTACCAGTTTTATGTACGTACATAACATTTGTGAGGCAGAAATTAGAGACTAATCTGCTGCTGCTCTAGGCTGTTTTCTGAAGATATTTTTCCCTATCGCTGCAACATCTTTGTTTTCCTGCTTTAGAGCTACCAAGACAAATTTGCAACAGGAGGCAGGAAGTAGCCAGGCTCCACAACCTGATGCCCCATGACCACATTTTTGGGGATGTAAGAAGGCAATAGTAGTGATGTAACAGTCACTGATGCTGGTTTTCTGACCCCTGGCTTTGTAAATGGGGTGATCTGTGCTTTAACTTACAACTGCAATGGATACATGCAAATTCTACGTAGGCCATATATAATATCAGTATGGACACAGGTAACAGTAAACAAACTCAGAAATGACCCCACAAGAAAGGACAGTGTTTCCTCATGTGGCATAGAGATTAAAACATAAACTTAGAACATTTATGCACAACCCATAGACATGGGCAACCATATGGCAATTGGCTTGGGGAAGGGAGAGGGAGGGGCTGGGTGTAAACGCATAAAAATTAAAAATAAAATAAAATAATCATGTAAACTTATTAAAAATATTCAAGTTCAAATCCTAGTTCCACATTAAGTTGTATAAATGTGATCAAGTGATTGAAGTACTATCAATTGTAGTGTCCTTTTTTGTATAATGGGTATAGCACTATACATGTTGGAAAATTGTAGAAAAGATTAAATAAAACAATTCATGCAATATACTGACCTCTCCAACAATGGAAAAAAACTGACTTGCACCCTGCTGTCCAGCTGCTTCCATGCTTTCTACCTGCTCATCTGAGGCCAGGTAACACCAGGTACAGATCTCAACTGGAAGGCAGGGCTCGTCCTGGCTATTCTGGGTCCCTGCCCCACTGTGCAGTTGTCCACTTATGTCTTTAGTCCCATCTCAATACTTTCCCAAGTCTAGAGTCTCATTTGGACAGTGTTTTGTTTTGTTTTTTGTTTTTCCCTACAAACACTTATGAAATCAGAAATGCCTTTCTTTTATGTGACCTTTTCAGGAATGCAATTAGTGAGAGGTGTTCGATTTATAAATTTGGACACTCCCATAATGCAGAGCTATTGCCTGCCCTTCAGGGAATGGTGTACTACTCTCAGTACACTATTTCAGAAGGAAAACCTGCTTATCCCCACAATTTGAGAGTGCATTGCCTTGCTCTTTCTGAGAATAATTCTTTCCTGTTCAGTTCATCTCCAGCTCTTAGCTCTGGGTGAGGCAATCACGTTTTGTTGCCTTTAACTATCTGGAAGTTTCTTGCTATTTCAATTTATTTGAACCTATTTAAACCACAGTAAAAAGTAAGTCTCTTCCATATAAATTTAATTCCAATTACTCTGACTCCTTTGCTATCTTACAGTTATAATTTAAAGCTTTTTTTTCAAACTGGCATCTTTAAAAGGTGATAATTCACTTGACAGCTGGAGAAACTGGGATCATTAAAGGGAGAAATAATTAACCTTATTTTTTAATGCAACCTAGCTATTCTCTGTGCATTCAGGACACTAGTAGTACTGTTTGATGCTTTGCAGCATCCTTTTCTTACTACACGGCTAAGGATTCGATTGATTTGTTCATTTATTCAGTAAATAGTCACTGTGCATCTACTATCTTCCAGCCCCCATGCTAAGTCTTGGGGACAAAAATGTAAGTAAGACATGGTGTTACCTTTCTCCTCTCTTCTTGTAACCAGGTTAGATATAAGAAAGCAGGAAAGGATGACAAAAGGGGAAAGAGAAGTTATGCAGCTACAAGGAATGGAAAAGAAAGAAGAAATAATAAAAGAAGAGAATTAAAGAGGATTTAAGAGGCAGAGAAGAAAAAACTATTGAAAGACATGGTAGTAAAAAATATATAAAAATTTAAAAATGTGGTAGTATTGAAATTTATATACTGCTACTTTAATTTTCTGTATTTTCTATAACTCAAGTAACTTGGTAATAGGTTCTCCAGTTCAATTTGTGTCAGCAAAAAATTTTAATCTTGGCATTTTAAGGTTATCTGTCTTTTCTAGTTTAAATCATAGATTCTCTTCAGGTTAGAGCAGTCTATTCTTGACTTCTTCTACTTCTTTTCTTCTCCCTTCCAGTAGGAAGGAAGATTATGTGATGATTACGGAAGATTATGTGATGTCATGGATAAAGATCACTAGTCTGAATTCCTGTATCTGGGCCCCTGCTGCTTCTGCAGGTGATGTACATGGTCTCTTGTGTCCTAGAAATGGCCTCCAGCCTTAATATCCACTGTGGTAGAAAGGGTAACAGCCTCTGAAAGATGTCCACATCCTAACTCCTATGTTACTCTATGCAAAAGGTAGTTTAGGTTGAAGGTGGAATTAAGGAAGCTGATCAGTTGACCCTGAGATGGAAGGTGGTCCTGCGTTATTTGGGTAAGGTTAGTACGATCAAATGGAAGAGTGAGGAGAAAAGGTTATGTGATTATGAAAGAATTGTAAACGTGATGCCATCGTGCTGGCTTGGACCATGGAAGAAGGTCACCATAAAGCAAGAACCACGGGAGGCCCCTACAAGATGAAAAGGGCGAGGGGAATAAGGCAGGGAAACTGGAAAGAGAACCTTAGACTTACTCCTGTCCAATCAAGTCACTGTACCAAGTCAACTTTCCTGAGGCTGTTCTAGGGGAGAACAGGGTGTCCTGCAGAGTATATCCCAGGGCATTCCCACAGGAAGCAGGGCAGAATCTTCCTCTCCTTTCAGGTGCTTTTTCAAAGCAAGGTTTCCTGACACCTTGAAAGAGACTCAGAGCTTAGAGCTGGTGGGCCCATCCCCAGTTCGCAGCACCTCGCCCCGTCTGTGTACCCCACAGTCTGCAAACACATCCAGGTGTGGTGTCACTCTTGTGTGTAAAGGGGGCAGTTAGCATTTATCTTCTCTCTCCTATTCTGTGGCTCATGGTAAGACTCTATGCCAGACTGTGGTTCTTGACCTTTAGAAGAAAGTTTTTGAATTTTAGAAAACTGTTATTTCTAAAAAAGAGTCTGACTCTTCCAAGCAAAAGCTTGTGCTTGCACAGTATTGGTTCTTAAATGCATTTCAAGAGCTTATTTTTAAAAGGAAAACATGAAATAACCATTTTCCCATCTTGGTTTTCTGCTTCCCCTGAAGCAGCAGCCAGCTCAGTTTCAGTGGATGAGGGCTGAGGAGCAGTGAGGCTTACTAAGGCTAAAAGTCACCCTTAGTTGTATTTTAAAATATGACAGTGCTATAAAAGAAAAAAGAAAGAGAGAGTGAACAAGGAAGAGAAACAAAGAGAAGCACAAAGTAAAGGAAATGAAAGTAAAACAGAAGGGAAGGGGGGATGAGTCAACCATACTTCAGCTCATTTGGAAAAAAACAAAAAATAAACAAAATTAATCTTCCTGAAGTTCCTTTGCAGAGCAGCTCACTGTATTCTGAAAGTGATGGGTCCTTACCCACACCTGAGACACCTCTATTTTCCTGAAATAGACTCCTATACATCTTAAGGGTTTCTACTCCTTAGATCCCTGTCCCTTCTCACAGAGCTGCTTGTCCCCCAAGACTCAGTTCCCTCCTATTGCGAGGAAAGACCTCTGCACTTCTTTCCATTAGGTGACCTGAGCCAGGCAGCCCACCTGAGCATCTCCCAATCCCTGCACTTGTCATGGGTTCTACAATAGCCTGCTAATAGCAAATGTACTCACCTTCCTTGTAACTTAGGTTGTCTACCCACAAATGGAGTTATGTTGAAGATAACATTCCCTGCCTATAAACGAGCCTGCTGTAGTCCATGCTATCACATTTACCTCAGTACTCATTTCCCAAACGTGTGTAAGCATTCCTTATGTAATAGCAGGTTTCACACTGCCTTCCATCCTGGCTGAAAAACTCGGACTCAACACGCTCAGCTAGGCTCCTGCTCTCTCATTACAATCACTCTGGGTAAAAAGGTTAAAAACAAACACAAAACCTGAATTGAAAAACAGTCACCAAGCAATTCCCAGTTAATAGCACTGCAGAGTTAACAGGACAAAGGGATTAACTAAGGCCCTTCAGTTTCTTCTGCCAAATAGAATTGCAGTCTCATTCTCCTTTTTCTCCTTCTGCAGTTTGACTAATTTCACACAACTTTTCACCAAGCATGCACATGCATGCACACTTCACACATACACACATTCTCACACATGTAAGCTAACTCTCTGACACTCTATTACTACTACTCCTTTTTTTTTCTCTTGGTGAAATAGATAAGGAAATTTGCACATCTATCTTCTTTCCCCTTGGCTAAAGCCTCACCTTTATCTCCTCTCCCCTTTTCTGTTTCCTCTTTCTGCATTTCCTTCTCCTCAGACCCTGCTTCATGCCTGGGACTCATGTGAACAGTGAAGCACACGTGGTCACACTGTGTTTCCTATCTAAGTGATTGGAGGCTGACATTTTGAGATCTGTAGCTGTGTAGTCAAAATTTTATCCTGGGGATGGAGACAGTTCTATAAATATTCTATAAACAGAGGAGGATATTGGTCAAATTTGAGTTTTATAAAATATTGTCTGCTGTAACGGTGTTGAAATAGAGTGAGGATGTTACGAGAGTCGGGGAGACCAAGGTTGAGACAGGAATGATGATAACCTGCGCTGGCTGGTGTGGGTCAATGGATTGAGTGCCAGCCTGTGAACCATAGGGTTGTAGGTTCGATTCCCAGTCAGGGAACATGCCTGGGTTGTGGGCCAGCTCCCCAGTAGGGGATACATGAGAGGCAACCACACATTGATGTTTCTCTCCCTTTCTTTCTCCCCCTCTTCCTTTCTCTCTAAAAATAAATAAATAAAATCTTAAAAACATGATGATGACCTGTCTCCAATATGGAGAATGGCTGCAGGGAGATGATGCTAGTTTAGGGACGGGGTCAAGGGTTACAATGCAAATGTTTATCTCTGCTCCACCATAGCGACAAGGTCAGACAACTTCAGTGTGCCGGCAAGGACAGTGTGTAATTATAAGTATGAGAAACTTGCTCTAAGTGTTAAGTGTTCCTAGGACTTAAGTAGGCTGGATTTCTAGGATAATGCTACAAGGCTGAAAATTAGGTGTGTGTATTTGATAAATTTGTACAGGGGAGAGAACTATAATGGATTGTGAATTCAAATTTTCAATCTGGCTCTGAAGAGTTTTATTTTTTTTCTTACATCTGACTCAAATTGATGGGGGGCTCAAATGTTGGAAAAATCTTAGTTTCAGGTAATAGCTAATAAGCTTAGCAATCAATGTATGTAAAAAGATATTGTTTCAGGAACTGAAGGTATGATGGACCTTGACTCCAGGAGACCATAAGCAGTTTCATCTCTGTGCCTCAGGAGGACGGCAAGCCATCAAGATGGTACCTGAGCCATCGTGCTGCAGGGTGAGATGACCACAGCCCAGGATACAAGTGGAGACCACTGTCCAGAGCACAGATAAAGAACACCACTCAGGACACAGATGAAAGAATGCTGCTGCTTTTTATCTGATTAACTTTTCCCCTGAATTCCAATCCCCTTACAGACACTTTTCTTCTTATAAAAAGGGTTGGTTGAAAATGGAATTTAAGAGAGTCTGTTAGAGTACAAACCTGCTGTCTTCTCAGATCACCAGCCATCTAAATAAAGTGCCCATAAAAATTCAACCCCTGTCTCTGCGTGTTGGGCCTGGTAGGTGACAGGCAGCAGAAAGGCCAGCTTTTCTGGTTTCAAAACTATTACTCTAAAGCTGAAAGCATCCCATCAGTGTGAGGAGAATTAGCTCTCTGAGAATTATGGGACATTCTTAGACAAAATTTCTCAGAATTGACTAAATGCCCACAGTAAATTTAAGAGATAGAAGACACAGATACAAGAAAAGTGAAGGTCTTACTATTTAAGGATCATAGAAACAATGGTTGACATAAAAATTCTCATCAAGCTAACAGGTGGACGGCCACCTTTTAACTTCAGGTGCTGGGCTGCTGAGATGTTTTAGTAAGGAAACAGAGAACAGGTATTTTACCTCCTATGTAATAAGGTAGATACTTCCCAGCAACATTCTGCCTGAATGATGCCTGAATTGTGAAGCATATCTGTAGAACTTACCCACCTTGCACATCTGAAACTTCATACACATTAAGCAAAAACTTCGCACTTCCTCCTTCCCTCAGCCACTGGCACCCATCACTTCGCTCTGCTTCTATGAGTGATTGTTTTAGGTACCTCATGTAATTGGACTCGTGCAGTGTTCATTCTTCTGTGGTTGGCTTATTTTGCTTAGCCTGGTGTCCTCTGGGTTCATTCATGTGAATTCTGCTGCAATGACAAAGGGTGCAGGTATCTCTGCTAGATCCTGATTTCAATTCTTTTGAAGAAATTTTTTTTCTGGGAAAATAAACATAAAGACCAACTTTAGAAGCCTTCTGTTCCAGATTTAGGAGTCACAGAGTAACTTGGTGCTGTTCTGAGTCTTGTGAGTTATTAAGACCCAGAGAACAATTTTTTCTTATTTTCCAGGTTTCCAGTTGAGCTACTCTGAGGACCATTTTCAGAGGCTAACAGCTGAGTGCAGCCATGCTGAAACATGTGACTGGGTGGAAGCGTGCTCTTGCTAGTCTGGTGTTTCAGTCAAGGACTGTGGACACCATGCTGGATTCTGCTAAACTGTTAAAGAAAATGGTGTGCCAAGCACATTTCCCCAAGTGTGCACAAGGGGAAATCTCTACGGTTGAGGATGAAAAGAACTATTTCAGTGGTACTATAGCATTAGAATACTGGAGATTTTATCACACTCCCTGTTGTAGACAATGGAGGAAAATAAAGATCAAAAGGTAATTTCATTGGCGTTATTTACTAAATTGGGGTCTCCTGAACCCTCCCAACCCCTGGTTCTGATTCTGTCCTTTATACCTGGAATAAGGCACCCAGAAATAAACTGAATAGTGTTTAATGATGCTAAGATTCACAACTATCTGAATTTTAGCATCCACTCCACATCCTAGCTGGTGACACTGTAGACATTTTATTACCTTGCTGAACATTATTTCCTTGGCTTATAGCATAAAATGGGGAAATAACAGGGTTTATTTAACAATATTGCATGAGAATTAAATAATATCAATAGGTATTGTGCTTATACAGTCTATAGCATGTGATGAAAACTTAGTGTGTGTTAATTATTATTTTTGTTGCTGTAAGATAAGGTGATGGAGATGATGATGATTTTATTTTATCTTAAGTTTTAGATAACGATGTTTTAACAGTTTTAATGTTTTGGCAATTGGAAAGGGTTTTAAAAATGTATATCTGCAATCCATATAAGATCACTGGAGATAATGTGTTTTTGATTTGTTTCAACTGATGTGCAACTGTCTTGACATGAAGCCATTAGCTTTGCTCTGAAGAAGTACTACAGTTTGATGAATAGTTCATGATTTTTTACCAGGTCCTCTCTGTTGTTGGACCCAGGTCAAGTTTTATGGGAGGGGTTGACACACAGAGTTGCAATAAAATCCAACAAGTGCCACCTGATAATTAAACGGATCAATCCTTTTGACCACCAGTGCTGTTGACCACTATGACTACAGAGCATTAAGACCTAGCATTTCAAGAATAAAAGTCAGCAAAGTCATAGAAATCAGCATCTGTGAATGTCTCAAAGAAGACTCACTTAGCTGGGCATTTTGACCCTCCCCAAATGTTTCGCAGTGTAGTCAGCTGCTACCTGCTCTTCACTATCTGCTGGAAGTAGCCACAGGAAAGCAGATGCAAATCTCCAAAGGAACCAAAGAAACTGATGAATGTCTGTCGTGTGATGGCAACTTTCTTGGGGCTGGTATTCATGCCCTATACCTGGCCTCCTTCTTTCCACATTCCTCCAGCTCCAATCCATTCTCCACACAGAGGTCTGAGCACTCTTTGAAAAATGTGGCTGGTTTTTGTTATTAACTTGCTTGAAGCCATCTGATGAACTTCCATCCTGCTTTAAAGTAAATCCCAATCTTTTACGTTGGCCTTCAAAGCCCAGCCAGATCTGTCTCTGCTCACCTCTCCAGACTCATCTCAGACTTCCCTACCCTTATCTCTGGCCCCCAGGCACAGATCACTGTTTTGGAGCCTCTCTTTTCCACTGTCAAACCCAGCAACCTTTGTCATAGATGTTCTGCCTCTTTGTGTGACTGGCTCCTGCTTATCCTTCAGATCCCAGCTGAAATGTCATCCTCTAAGTGATCCTTAGTTCACTGTTCCCCTGGTGTTTTTTTCTTTTTATTTCTTTGCTTCACAGCAACATCTTAAAAAGACTTTTTAAATCATCTATTTGTTTACTCCCTGCTTATGACAGCTCAGTGAAAAAGGGACTTGATCTGTTCTGCTTGTCACTATAGTAGATAACCTAAAAATTAGCAATCATTAGCCTGAATGCTATAGTTGAAATGCATTGACCATTTACAGTGGGACAGGTTCTAAGCTAAGCACCATTAATAGATGCCCTCATTTATTCCTCACACCAAACCTAGGAAGACATTAATATCACACCTACTTACTAATGAGAAGACTGAGCCAAAGAGTGTTTATGTATTTAATCTGAGATCACAGAGCCAGTGATAACAGAATTTAGAATCTTAATTTTTACTTTGAGAATAAATGAGTGAATGCAAGGTTTTCGACCATATCTGACCATCTGACTCTGCTGCTCTGGATCTTTGAGATTTTGCTCAAGCATCAGGCATTCAGTGTGACTCCTTGACTCAGTCTGAAACAGCACCTCTGTTTGATCTTGTCACCATGATTCATTTCAGATTGAGCATTTGTCACACTGTTTTACTACTGAATGTTTGCCTGTCTCCCCAGAACATCTAGAATTCCTTCATGGTAGGAACTGTCTCTTTTATTCTCATTTTTCTCTATTCATCCTCCATACAATAAATAAATACTAAGCATGTGTTCTACCTAAATTTTGTTTTGGAGACTGAGAATATGACTTGAACACAACAGATAAATTCCCTACCTTATGGAGCTTATAATTTGTGAGGAAGAGAGGCAGACATTAGTGAAATAAAACATTTAAAGCATACAATTATTTTAGAAGTGACACATTTTATAAAAATAGTAATTTAAAAAAAGAAACAGTAAAATGGCATAAAGAGAGGCCAGGACAGAAGTGCTACTGTAGATAGATCGATCATAGAGGGCCTCTCTGAAGAACTGACATTTGAGCTAAGACTCACAGATGCATGGAATTGAGGAAAAAGTGTTCCCACAAGGGGGCACAGGGTAGAAGTCCAAAGTTGAGAATGAACTAGGCCCGTTCCAAAATCAAAAAGCAGATACATTGAACCCAGCTTGTGATTTACCTTAGATCTGTTCAGCCTCACTGGTCCCTGGGTATGATTTGATTAATTTATGCATCAACTTGACTAAGCCATAAGATACTCAGTTATTTGATTAAACATTAGTTCTGGGTATATCTATAAGGGTATTTCCAGAAGAGATTAGCAGTTAAATTAGGGGACTGAGGACAATAGATGTGGGTGGGCATCACCCAATCTGTTGAGGGTATGAATAGTCCAAAAAATATTGAGGAAGTTTGAATTTGCTTCCTGCCAGTCTGCTTGAGCTGGGATATTGATCTTCTGTTGTCCTCAGGGCTCCTGTTTTTCAGACTTTTTAACCTGGACTGGGATCTATACCATCAGCACTCTGGCTTTTAGGCCTCCAAAACATACCACTTTCCTTCCTGAGGACAGATGACAGATTCTGGGACTACTTATCACCCATAATAGTGTGAGCCAGCACCTTATAATATGTACCTATTGGTTCTGCTTCTCTGGAGAACCTCAGTGGATACATCAAGCTTGATGTAGATCTGTGGCCAGCTCAATCATTTACCATCTTGAGTTGCTCTCCCTCCTTCCCCATTTCATCTCCCATGTTTTTCTCACTTTTGCTTCCCGTAATGGCACACTCAAGTGAAAGCTTTCTGCATAGAATTTTGCCTGACTCTGTTTTCTAAGGTGATAGAACTAGGACAGAAAGCCAGTGGGGCAGGAGCATAAAAGAGGGTATGAGAGGCAGGAGATAAAGCTAAAAATGTGGACAAATTGGAAGCTCTAGAGTCTTCAGGATATGGTCAATGATTTAGACTCTATTCCAATTGTAATCCATGGGAAGAGGGATTACATGATCTTTACATATTTTTCAAAATTTCACTTTGGTCACTCTGAATAATAGTCATCCATTAGCAGAGTTCATGCTGTGCATTAGGCACTCAAAACATGCATGTCCTCAATAACAGGTTTTACTTTCTCAATTTGGGTCAAACTACCTCATACATGGACCTACCCATTAATAAATGTTTGTGGTGATGGCTCAAACAGCATATATGCAATTTTATTTCACTTAATAGATTTTTCTTTCATTTTACAAACTTTCTTTTCTCTTATGATGCTCTCCCCATTCTCTCTCTCTCTCTCTCTCTCTCTCTCTCTCTCTCTCTCTCTCTCTCTCTCTCTCTAATTGAGCACCATTTTTACTGAGTTTGGGTTAAGATCCTGCACTATTAACAAAAGTTAAATCTAAGTTATTTAAGAGATAATTTAGTATGAGTTAGCATTTCTGAAATTGTTCTATAGCTGAATTGAAAAAAGAGATGTTCTCTTTGTCAAGTAATTAAACTTTGACTACTTTGTGGGGTAGTCTCTTACACTATCTCTGTTCACATGCATTGTGAAGCAGAATTGCAGCCACTTATAATGGGAAAGCTAAGAAATTAAGCTTTTCCACATAAGCCTCCTAGCCTTCTCTTTCCATTGAAGGTAATTGTAGTGCAGGAAATTGTCAATCTCAAATGAGGTTATTGTTAATCTTCTGTGAGAGCCAGCGATCTGCCTTGGGCTGGTGGGGGCAGGAAGGGTGACCAGCAAATATTTAGAAGACAGGACACAAATTGTCCCTCCCCCATAAAAGCTGTAAGCTTTCCCACACTCTTGGTGAAGTCTTTTATAAATATTCAGAGACGAAACAGAAAGAATGTACCATTTTGTAAACTTTATACCATTATGTTCCTTAGCTGAAGATTCATAAGATCCTGAATAGTTCTAATGCATTCTACCCTATATTTCCTTCCACCTGACTAAACCCTCTCTATTCTTCTTTCAGCATTGAGAAATGAGGTGGGCCAGAAAGAAACGGGCTCTCCATTAGAAACTGCGGTGCCTGAAAACATGGCATAGGCCTTAAACCAAAGTTAATCCAAGCCAGTTCTGAGCGGGAGCCAGAAGTCAGTCGCCAAAGAGACCAGAAGCAAACCCCAAGACTAAAGCTTTAAAAAGAGGAATGTAAATATAAGAAGGAGATGAGAGACAAGAGCCAGGGATGAAATGAATCCAAACAAGCTTAGCCAGAGACTCCAAGTGGCGAGTTGGCATGAGCGCTTTGATCATTTTTGAGGCACCCAGGTCTCACCTGTATGAGTCTGGGCTCATGGTGTGTGCATTGCTGGGCTGAATTGAATGGAAGGTTTCTGTTTATTCATTTTTACAGGGCTAGATCCAATACTCTCTAATTCTTCATTTTTTAATCCTCTAACTATGTATGGCTATAGCTCTCCATCAGTAATCCATGTATCACAACGTAGAGGTGCGAGTAATACCACCCATCACTGTAACCTTAAATGAACTTGGTGTGACTCTAGTTCAGATGGTATTCTTATTTTATTGGGTATTATTTACACTAAATTAAATATAATGAAAGGGTAATTATCAATCTTCCCATCTAACATTTTTTCCTTTTTAGAATGTGTACAAAATATGTTGGCATTCATGCCAGATTAGTAAAAAATGCTAAATATAGACATCTGGGTATTTATGTGAAAACAGGAAAAACAAAAGGGTTATTTGCACCTTAATTCTTTCAGCAAAGATGATATGGTGATCAAATTTATTGTTATACTTTAAGTAGGTGTCAAGTGGGTTAATTCATTGATTAGTGGGCAAATTGGCCAAAAAGAGTTAGATAAAATAAGAAAGTTAGCTTATTGGACATAATATGAGCAATTATAAAAACAGCAATCATTAGTGTGTTCTATGAATAAGGCAGTGATGTAGTAATTGCCCAGATATTTTCTCTAATCTCTCATTCATTCTGCAAGATAAATACAAGACTCACTTGAGATACAAGAAAATCAAATCTCAGAAAGACCAGCTCACCTGCCCAAGGTCATAGTACTCTATTGAAACCAAGATGGTACCCAGTCTTCCTGATTTCAAAGTCAACATTCTTTCAACAGATTGGTGTCTCTATAATAACAGATAGGTTTGCTGCCCAGTTGACAACATCATTAAAAAAACAGAAACAAACAACAATAAACAAAGTACTGCTTATCTAATGAGACTTTCTCATTTAACGGAGGAATAAGATGAAGTGTGTAGAAAGGGAAAGAAGTTTGTGTGGCTGGTTAGTTTTAGAGCTAATATGAGAACGCATCTGTCTAGATTCCCAGTCCTGGGCTTTCCTTTGCCCATCTACCTCTTACCCATGGCATGCACAAATCCTAGCTGATGCCCTGCAAATCCAACCTGGGGCAACATTAATCATATGTTTTGTCCAGTGGTTCATTTTCTTTATGCCAAAAATCCTAAAGCTGAGGAAAGGAGACAGAAAGCCCCCAATGCTAATAAAGAAGGAAAACTGAACAGAGAACCTAATTACAGTTCTGGCTCACCTCTTCAGCCCTCTGAATGGCCCTGGGCAAGCACACAGGCCCTTGAGTTTCCACACCTTTTCTATGAATCAGCAGTACATACCACCCTTACCTAATTCCCAGGGGTGTTGAGGAGTTCAAGTGAGGAAATGAATGCAAAAGCAAGCTTTTCCAGTCCTGAATCTCTGTACAAAAAGTAACGGTCTGCTGGTCCAGAGCATTGTGAAATGGGATGTGAAGTTCAGCACACAAAATCTGTGCCCTCCCAAACTATTCTCTTGACCTACAAAATTTAAAAAAAGCTCTTATGAACATCTCAGTGCTGAACCAAACTGTCTACCACTCCTTTTTTTTTTTTTTTTTTTTTCTAGCTAGAATTTCCTCTAAGGTCTGGAGGGCTTATTTCAGGAGCAACTTTAGCTTAAGTATACAGGGGTAGTTGTTGCCTACAGCTGTGGACAGAAATGGGAGAATAAATGCTACAACTTCCCAGGCTTCAGTGGGATAATTCTGAGACCTTCTATAAGATTCCCAGATAGCTTGTGTGGGGTCATGTTCAGCCCAACACCCCAGCCTTTACTGATTGCTCATCTCCTGTCTTGCTTGCTCTCTCCCTGTCAGTTTCACAGGATGCCCCCTTTTCATGGTTAATTTTATGTGTCAAATTGTCTGGGCCTCTGGGTGTCCAGATAGTTGGTTAAACATTTCTGGGTGTGTCCCCGAGGGATTCTATATGAGATTGATGTTTGAATTGATAATGCTGAGTAAAGCAGGTTGTCTTCCCTAATGTGGATGAGTCTCATTAAGTCTGTTGAAGGCCTGAGTAAAACAAAAGGCTGAAAGAAAAGAAATTCTCTCTCTCTCTGACTGTCTTCAAGATGGGACATCAGTTTCTTGCCCTCGCACTTGGAACTCAGACTGGAACTTACACCATCAGATCTACTGGTTCTCAGGTTTGTGTACTCAGATTAGAATTACACCATCCACTTTCCTGTGTCTCCAGCTTACTGACAACAGACCTTAGGCTTCTCAGTCTACATAATCACTTCAGCCAGGCCAGTTTCTTATAATAAATCTCTCTATTATAATCTATCTATCTATTCTCCTATTGGTTCTAGTTCTCTGGGCAACCCAGAGTAATATGCCTCCAAAATTAAAAACCTATACTCAAATCACTGTGTCTGCTTTTGGGAAACCTAGAACCAACATAGGTGAGTTGATTTTTAAGCCATTTCCATCAGATCAGTTTTGATTCTTTTCACCTCTATAAAAGTTTATAGAACTTCTCCCATGTGCCAGGCACTGTGCTGGGGGAAGAGGGTTATGACATGGTCCTGCCCTTGAACATATGGACTAATAGGAAGTACAGACATGGAAAAGGATGATTGCAGTGCAAAGCAGTGAGGGCCAGACAGAGGGAAAGCATCCCTGTATCCCGGCCTCATCCCTCACTCTGGATCAGCAACTATGTTTGGTTGCAGCTCCATTTATTGACTTTCTGGTCATGCTTCCTCAGTGCAGCACTCTTCCCAGTACTTGGCACAGACTCCCAGACAAGATCTCTCCCTTAATAATATTTCTGGGCCTGTGAGCTGATGCAATGACAGCTGTGAAGAATTCTCCATCCTAGAAAGGTCAAAGAACAATGTAATCCACAGACTCACTGCTGAAACACAGGTTTTAACCTTTCAGTTTCACTGAGAATGTCTTCAGCTCCTGCACCCTGCCCAGGACTGGGGGTGGTGGGTGACTGAGGTGGAATTCCTTTCAGGAGGCCCCTGTGACAGACTCCCCACCTGCCCAGCCAACCTCTGCATATGCTATATTAGGTGCTCTGTGCCTGGGTTTATTGGCCAGCCAAAGCCTGGTTAAAAGTGGCAACCCTGGAGCCCTCACTACAGCAAACACAAAAAAGCGGAGCCCAGGCATGCCAGCTGATGTCTTCCTGAATACCATGGGCCCAGAGGAAAGGATTCATCTGCTGGGGATCTAACCTCAGTTGGGC
This sequence comes from Anoura caudifer, assembly GCA_004027475.1. Taxonomy (NCBI): domain Eukaryota; kingdom Metazoa; phylum Chordata; class Mammalia; order Chiroptera; family Phyllostomidae; genus Anoura; species Anoura caudifer. Next base: position 140,556 of record PVKU01001883.1, on the reverse strand, counting down.
AGCAAACCCCTTTTCTTTTGGCTCTTTCCTAAGTTAAGTACCTGCTCTGAGCCAGACATTGCACTAGCACGGAGGGTCTCTGGCGGTAATGAGACTCATCCACTGTCCTGAGGTGTCCTCAGTCCAGCAGGGAAGTCAGATAAACACAGGGTTGCAGTGCATCGCAGCCTTCCCTTGTGAACAGTTTCTTGGGAAAGTATTGGGTGAAATTGTTTAGGGTGAGGGTCAGGCATACCCATGTTTAGATCCCAGCTGCCCCCACTTACCAGCTTCTGAATGCAGTGACTTAACCTCTTCGAGCTTCCCATTACTCTTCTGAAAATGGACCAAAACTTAAATAACATCTCTTATCCCCATGTGCCCCACCCCCAAGAAATGTAATTATGTGACATAATAGAGGTGCTGACTACCCTTACGATGGCAATCACATGGCAGTATATAAATGTACCACATTAATGTGTTGGACACCTTAAACTTATACAATGTTGTAGGTCAAATACATTTCAATACATTTTTTAATAAGAAAATAAGAATAGGACCACGACATATCTATACTTTGCAGAAGTGGGGACAACCTGTGTGAGGGGCCTGCACATTGGTGAGGGTCCAACAGGAGCGGGTGTTGCTGTTGCCATTCCCGTCCCTCCCCACCTGCAGTGTCCAGAGCCCCTCTGCGTCCTCTCCTGGGTGCTCTCGCTAGGCTTCCAACACTCCATTCTGCCATCTCTATGCCAGAGCGTGGCCTTCAACAGGAATTAACTCAGTCATTCAAACCACCTGAGCCTCAGTTTCCCAGTTGTAAAATAAGAATAAAGCAATACTACCAGGTCTATTAATATCATTGCATTGTTGAGTGCCAAGAGAGACCATGGCTGTGACATGACTTTGGAAACTGAGTCCTTCTAAGTGGCTGTTCATGCTCCAAGTGAAAAGAGACTCAAGAGAAAAGAAACACCAAGGACATTTTCCTGGGTTGCAGGTACAGCGGTGCCCTCTTATCTGAGTGATGCATATTTTTGGTGTACTTTTATGTATTTTCTTTAAAACATTATTTTCTGTATTTTAAAGCAATGCATCCTTGTAGTATTTCATTTAAAACACAAGAAAAAAGATGGGGGGGGGAAGCAAAGGCACCTTTTACCCCACTTTATGCATTTCATCTTGTCAACTGCTTTGTATATTTCTGCCCATAGTCTCTGCGTGTTTTGATTTGACCTGGCTTGGTTTTCAAGGCAAATAACCCACACTTGTCCACCCAGGGGAACTAAAAGCAAGAATAGGGGAGAATGAATTCATAGAAGGAAAGTGGGTAAACACATAGTTCCTGATTTTTAGTGAAGCATGACTGATACTTCTATTTGAGTCCTTGACCTAAATCTGAAAGAAGAAACTCCAAAGGGGAGAAATGAATGTTTTCCCTCCTCAACATGTTTGCAAACAAATAGGATCAGGGCTCCCAGGCTTCCAGCTCAAGTGTCTGACTTATCCCTTCACCAGGTACACACTCAGTGACCCAGAAGAGAAGAGTGGGACAAAAAGAGAGGCTGACAATGCTGGAGAAGAGTGTGTGTGTGCATGTGTGTGTTGTGATTTTTTTTTTCTGAGACTTCGGGAGAGCACAGTGCAGAATTCACAGTGGACCTCAGGAATAAGAGAGAAAAAGAATATTCATTTGCAAGAAGATTCAGGGGAAGAAAATAAAAGCAGACAAAGGGAGAAAGACCCCTGGTGCTGCTTAGAAAAGGATTCAAAGCAAAGAATTTCTGGAGGAGAGTTTGGCTCCTGTGACCGTGGGAGTCTATGAACTTGAATGTCCCTGCCTTCTCCTTAGTTCAGGGGCCTTAACCTGAGTTTGTAGAAATTCCATAGGCTTAAAATCAAGACAAAATAGGAGAAGCTGTGGTTTGGTCACCAATAGAAACCACAAATCTTTTCATTACATTATAGTTGTTTAAAAGTTAAAATTGTAAAATATCACTACAGTTATAGGAAAGAACTTATTAAATCCACCACTTGATCATAATATATAATATGTTAATGAAGACACACACACATTACTATGTCACTATTTTGTTATTTTTAGTGCTTTGATGACTGGCATTCAATATGATTGGTTTACTTCTAATTCTTTTATTATACTTAATGCAGTGAAGTTGTTATTCTTGGAAGGAGTCCAAAAAATAAATTAGAGTTCAAAAGGGACCCATGGTATAAAAAGTAAAGAACCCTCACTTCAGTGAGTACAGCAGAACTAGACAGGAGCTCATAGGGACTTCCAGAGGCAAAGGAGAATAGATGCTTTTGGCTACAGGAAATGGGACACCAGATTCTGATTTAGCAACAGGGGTACATATTATCTCAAATGATTTTATGTCCAGAGGTAGGTAGGGCTGGCTTCAGGGTGGGTGAGTTCAGTAGATCACAAATGACCTCAGTGGCCCAGCTTCTATTGGTGTCCCCACTCTGCCACCACAGTGTCAATCTGGTGACAATCTGGTTCCCTCACAGTTAGGACTTTGTTGCAGGAGCGAATGGCAATTACATCATCTTTGTTTATATCTGATGTGGGACAGAGAAACCCCTTTTCTGTTTTCTCTTTCCAGTGAGAAAAAAAATGTTCAAATCTCCAGAAAGTTCTCCTGATGACTCACTGGCCAGAATTTGGTTACATGTCTATCCATCAATCAGTAATGAACAAGAATGATGTGATTAGCAGAGATGGCCTGGGCTAATTAGAAGTACTTCCCTGCTCCAGCGCCCCCTAGGTCTAGAGTCAATTCCTAAAATTGCACATAGTGGCTACACAATGTGGGCAGAGGAATGAATCTTGGGTGGTCCACCATGGTGTCCATGGGCTTTGCAATCATCGCGATCATAGCCTACTGATGAACATGTTGGAAGTGTGGGTTCAGTTGTTTAAATCTCTGCTACAGCATTCTGCTAATAATCTTTGCATGCAGAAGCACCAGCAGGGGCAATGAATGAATGAGCAAGGAGCTAGGTGTGGACTCAGGGGAAGCAATACATGGTACTCTTCTCAGAGAAGTAGTCAAAGTTCATGTAGTTTTCCAATGGGTTAGAGGTAAGCAGATAAATTGAACACCCAAACAGCAAGGCCGCTGAGCAGGGTCTGCGATAGCTCAAGTCCCAGGACAACTGCCTCCAACCCAGAGCAAGCGCCTCTATTTTCCCCCAGTGTGCCTTACAAACAGTCATCATATTTTATGTGCTTGCCAAGCCAAAGGCAAGGAAGCACTGGCTTATTATACTCAGCCTCACCAAAAGGCCAAGAAGCAATTGCCCTGGCTTAATTAATTGGGAACGAGGATTTAGAGCAGGATGGCTTGGTTCATATTTGAGTTCCACAAGCTGCATGGTTTCCCTGTACGTCTGGTTCCCCATTTGTAAGATGGGAATTACAATAGCAATGATCTTCTCACAGGGTCATGGTGGGTTTAAGTGAATCACTACATGGCAACTATGTTCTTAAAGTACCTGGCATGTATAATGCACTAAGTAAATCTTGCTGTGTGTTTTTTTTTAAATATCTTCTAGCATCCTCCTTCTTCTAACTTGGATACTGAAGCAAAGCTGGACCTGTTCTTTCAGAAATGCCTCTAATATTAGTGCACATTTTATGTGTTCAACAGGTATTTTCACAAGACGTGCAAAACCTACGAAATAGCTCAACCCAGGTCTTTCAGTCATGGGATGGGCAGTCGTGGTGTCAGGCATATAAACTACTGTGAGTTTACAGTTGAACTTGAGACCATGATCTCTACTCTTGCACATACAGCAAATATACACACCAAAAATAAAACAAACATAGAATCAAAACCCACAGCCAACAACAGGGGCAGCACAAATAATTAGGACCAAGCTGATTCTCAGGACCTTGCAGCCAATGGGGTATGAAAGAGGTTGCATGCTGATATCACAAGCTGACTATAGAACATCATCCTTCTCCCTGCTCCAGCCCTCTACACCACAAACGACACCAGGTGATTCCCCCTCTAGCTGGGGGACTCTCACATACCCTCAAAGGCAAACATACCCATGTCCCTCCTCCCTAGCTCCCAGGCCATGTTCTCCCCAGTCACCCGTGTTTCCTTCTTAGTATCCCTACTGCTACTCTCTTCCCTAGAAAACCTTCCAAGGATACTTGGCCTCAAAGCTGCAAAGCTGTGGAGGGTACAAGAGCACCCCATTCCCTTGTGACCCCTGTGTGACAGAGAAGGCCCTTTCTCCACATTTTGTGTCACCTTTTGTTGCCTGGGCTCTGGGGGGGATACAGATTATCTCTGAGTATCATCAGGTCTGAATGGCCCCTTTAGATTCTTTCTGCACACCCGGTATCTCTAAGGGAACAGACAGCATTCTGCATTTCTATGTCATTCTCCAGGCTGTACACACATCATGCACACCCACAGATCCCACACTTATTCCTGAAAGTAAAATTCATAATTGATGGCTGAGTGAGTAGCCTGGCCCCTCACACAGATATCCACATTGTCCCAGCCTACACTGTTCTTCCTGTTCATGGCTGAGATATAGGTAACTAACTACTCAGGTGGAGAGGGAGGAAGGCAAGATGATGGTTGGAGGAAAAATTCAGAATGCAATTGCATCAGGAATTGATGCAAGAAAAGCAGTCACAGGAGAAACCATATTGTTTTCCTGCTAGGCGTGCTGGGGGCATGGAGAATAAATTGGTATGTGTTGACGGATTAATGATGGCGGCATCTGCTGAGAACAGGTGGTGCACCACAGTGGCCATGGCCGTGAAGATGCTCCTGGAATGAGGAAACCCCCCCCCCCCCCCCCCCCCCCCAAACACACACTTGGGATTCTACTTCCTATCTCCTCTTTAGAGTCTATGAGATTAGGATGCTGCATGTAATCCAAAAATGTGTGGTCTGCCTGTCATATTGACCTTGACATGCATTGTCTCTTTAATTCAGTCTTTCTCAGTTCCTCTGTTTTTCTGGATTATGAGTATCTTCGTATGAGACCAGAGAGAAGGGCTAGCCTGTTCTGGGTAGCACATATTTCTCAGATCATAAAAGAAACGTCAGGTAACATGATATTTTCTAAAGCTAATAGCCTGGGATGCTTGGGCCAGGTGAAGGAAGTAGTGCCACTGAATGCAAGTATGGAACCCCATGGACTTCAGCAGATGGCTGTGCTATTGACTGACAGATGCTGAAAAATGACAATGGCAGTTCAAAATCCTTCTATTCCCTCCTTCCTGGAAGGTAAACTTCCCAAATGGTGAGGGAAAAAAAATCCCTGAAGACTATTACTCGATACGGATTCTGGGTTCACTCTGATATTTAATTAAATGTGGAAACAAGTCTCCCATGTGTTTATGGAGACTTTAAGGAAAGTAATGAGGTTAATCAAAACTTTGGGCTCAACTGAGAAGTGGTTTAATGAACAAAATATTTGTATCCTCCCAAATCCTTCCCTAACACTCCCCATCTTCTGTATACATCCCAGCATCACCTATAACCCTGCAGCATTCACTGCAGATGTCCATGGCAGGGTTCCTGTCCTCCTGGACATGCTGTCTGTCCAGGTGGTTACTGCCTTATCCTCACCTGACCTTGGGGGCAGTGGGTGAGAAGACTAACATCTGCACTCATGAAAATGTACAGAAGTTATGTCGCTTTATCTCCTCACCTCTAAAATATATAGAAAATATTAATAGCTCACATTTACTGGACATGCATTCTATGCAGCTGCTTTTCCAAGCATTTTGCAAGTGTTCACTCATGTGCTCCTTCTCCTGGAAATGTAGTGAAGATAAAGTGCACTGACAGATGCAAGTACCTAGGATGTGGTACGGCATCGTCTGTGCTCTGCAAACGTTCCTGCCAGGACTGTGGCAGCTCCATGTTTGGTTGTCTTATTAGTTTGCTAGAGCTGCCATAGCAAAGTATAGGACTCCCTCATTATCCGAGCTTTTACTTTTCAGGGTTTCAGTTATCTGTGATCAATGGTAGTCTGAAAATATTCAATGGAAAATTTCAGAAAGAAACAACTCATAGGTTTTAAATTGTGCAACATTCTGAGCAGTATGATGAAATCTTGCACTGTCCTGCTCTGCCTGCCCAGAATGTCAATCACCTTTGTCCACTGTATCTATGCTGCAGACATTAGTCACCTAGTAGCTTTAAAGCTAGAAGGTCCGTAGTGGCCTAACTCTATTACACAGCACCTACCTCACTCATCTCTCTTCATTGCATCATGCAGGCAATGCATCACCTTAGATCTTCATCACAAGAAGAAGGGTGGATGCAATACAATAAGATATTTTGAGAAAGACCACATTCACTTAACTCTTACTAGAATATATAATTATAATCACTCTATCTTATTATTAGTTATTTTTGTTAACCTTTCCCTGTGTCTAATTTATAAAGTGAACTTTATCATAGGAATGTATGTATAAGACAAAACAATATATATATAGGATTTGGTTCTCTCTGTGGTTTCATGCATCCACTGGGAGTCTTCACATATATCTTTCATGGATAAGGTGAGGGGCTACTGTACTATAGGCTGGGTGCCTAAACAACAGAAATTTATTTTCTCACAGTTCTGGAGGCTGGGACTTTGGGGTTGAAGTAGCAGCAGGGTTGGTTTCTTCTGGTACCTCCCTCCTTGGCTTGTGGATGGCTTTATCCTTCACATTGTGCCCTCACATTGCCATCCCTCTGTGTGTGTCTGTGTTCAAGTCTCCTCTTCTTGTAAGGACAGCAGTCATTATGGAATTAAGGCCCACCCTGATGACCTCATTTTAACTTTAGAGGCCTCATCTCCAAATACAGTCACATGCTGAGGTCCTGGGGTCAGGACTTCTGCATATACAAATTTAGGGGCACACAGTTCAGCCCCTGTAACAGTTACAGTACTTGCCTTGTCTTTAAAATCCCGTTGTGAAACTCTGGAGATGACTTTACAGTAAAACTTTAGTGAAGGTTGAGAATGAAACTAATGGAAGGATAAAGAAAAGGACTGTAGAAAATAACTTACAACTGCAGCTGGATGGTGATCGTTTAGCATCGCCAGGTCACCTTCCAGAGGTCTGCAAAGGCTGACTGCCTAGGTCTGGGCATCTGCTATCACCTTCTTTTCTTCAGGTAAGAGCATTCTCAGGCATCCTTAGTTCCGGTGACAGTCCTATTTACATCCAAATCCCTAAAGCCACTGAGAAGAAAAGAAATGATACTTCCTCATATTATTCTAAGGCCATCTTCTCTGGTTATGATTTGTTGCTCAGGATATGGAATTTCAGAGAATGATGGAGAGGATGAGTGTCCATTTTATTCTTAAAAAAACCCTGTCCTCATGGGCTGTGTTAGTTGGCACTAGAAGTGCAATTGTAGTAAAACTTAACAAGCTGTTTGAATACTCAGATTAAAAGGCATTGCCGATGTGAAACATGCTCCAAAATTTACTTTATATTCCATTATGTTTTGTTAACTTGTTTTAGATTATCTTTTCTATTTTCTATGTGTAATTTCTGCAAGCCAATTTTCCTGTCCCTGGCCATGTTTTCAGTTTAGTTTATTTAATTTTGCCGGTGTTGCCACTGTTATTTCAGTTATGACTCTTAACTGTTCATTTATCTGGACTATTATTTTTTCTTTCTTTTCTGATCTATTCTCACTCTTTACCCTTCTTCTGTTACATTGTCAGTTTTGTTTCTTTTGATCTCTAAGATTTATCATTTGAGATTTTTATTCAGAGAAACCATATTTTTATGTGATTCTAGTGTCTGATAAAATTTAGCTTTTTTTTCTTATATTCCTTCCATCAACATTATTATCATTTTAATTTTAAAATGTATGCATAAATCCTGAACCAAATCTTTTTGTATTATACACGTTTAAAGCTTGAAGAGGACACGGTTCCTCTGAGTCAGTTACTGGTTTCCAGCAAGTAGAGGAAGCTGGCCGAAGGCAGAGGGCGGAGCAAGTCAACACCTTACATTCTGATTACTGGTCTAGATTGTTCTTAACTCAATGTCCTCTGGCCCGAGGGCAAGTATTTCCATAGTTTGAGTATTTAAGGAGTTTTAGGACTTACATTCAAGTTCTGGAAGTTTCAAGTTCTCTGTGTTGTTATCTGCTTCTCTTCCCTCTTCCAGGTTGCCCTGAGGTGGCTGCTTCAGTGATATAATTGCTAATAAAGTTGGTGCGTATTTCTGATTTTTCCTTCTGCTCCATTTCTCAAGCTGTTCTGTGGCCTCTGTAAGGATATTTTTGCTTCTATCAGTTGACCCTCCTACACACCGCCCTCATGTATATTCATGAAAGGATCACTGCCTGGGTCTTTCACTACAAGGATTAGTTCAGAGAACTATACATCTATCTTTTCATTGTCTCCATTTTAAAATACTTTATTCCTGACTTTTTTTTTTTTTTTTTTTTTTTTTTTTTTTTTTTTTTTTTTTTTTTTTTTTTTTTTTTTTTTTTTTTTTTTTTTTTACATTTTGAGATTTGTTGTGGCTAACTATCCCCCCTAATTATCCCCCCCTTGTGTTATTGAAGATGGGATTTTATTCTTGTTTTTATTATTTCTTAAATTGTTTTTGATGGGTTTCCAGATAGTGGAGTGGATACAACTTTTTAATTATCCTAATTGTTATTCATTTGAATATATAAACTATCAAACCAATACAGTGTTTTGTATACCTTAAACCTATACAATGTCTATGTCAAATATCTCAAAAAAGGAAAGATCTGCTAGATTTAGGAGGTACTGTGGTATTCTGAATGATGGTGAATTCATAGTAAAAATAACCTCAAATGTTATACTTAGAGAGATGTACAAAAAGAAAAACAACTAACAACACTCATTTCAAGTTCTTCCCTTATTTCTCCAGTATTGTTATGCATTAAAATGAGCTGTATAAATGTCTATATTGTGCTAAAGAAGTCTGCCATAGTAGAGTATATGTGTGATTGCCTCTCATGTGTCCCCTAATGGGGACCTGGCCTGCAACCGAGGCAAATGCCTTGACTGGGAATCGAACCAGAAACCCTTTGTTTCACAGGCCAGCACTCAATCCACTGAGCTACACTAGCCAGGGCTGCCATATTAGAGTGTATGGAATAAATTCATGAATTGTGTGGTGAGAGATGCAAGCATGAAGGTCACTGTTAGTATCTTATGGGAGTAGGTATTAGGGAGTCTCAGCTTTATGTCTCAAAATGCTGAGGCAAGATTGTAGGCTTGAGGAAGGCAAGAGTAAGGAAAGGTATCCAGACAAGGATACTCAGGCAACCAGGCACAGAAAATAAAGTAGAAGGTGAAGAAGGGCTTACTACAGAAGCCAGTTAATGGTGTTGTGATTTCATAATATCCATCCACACAAAGGCAGTGAGAAAGTATTTTTAAATTAAATTTATTGGGGTGACATTGGTTAATAAAATTATACAAATTTCAAATATACAATTCTATGATTCATAATTTGTATGTTGCATTGTGTGCCCACCACCCAAGGTCATATTTCTTTTATTTATTATTTATTTTTTTCTTAAAATGCTAATATGTTTAGTATAGAACATTTAGAAAGTAAAGAAAATTAGAGAAGAAAAAGTTTGTTTGTAATCCAAAGACCCACCATTATCATTTAAAAGTGTTCCTTTCTAGTCTTTTCCCAGATAATAATGTTATTTTGTAGCGTTGGTGTATATAACTATGATTATACTTGTGAAACAAGGTGTAAAGTGGGGGTCCCCGAAAATAGCAAATTTCCCACAAACCTTGGTTGGAGGAAGGGAAAAATGGATGATATGGCTTAAGATACTTTGCATGTCTATGGCAAGTCCATAGCTAGTTAACAGCTGTGATACTACCCTGGGCAAAAGGGGTAAGTGGCTCTGACAGCATTCAGTGATTCACAACATAGCTCAGGGAGGTGAATGCCCTCCCCAGGAGCCTCTGTGTCACAGAAATTATAGCCCTTACTAAAGATGGCAGCCAAAAGAAGGTAAAAGATGTGAAGGAACTGGCAAATGAAACAAGTTGCAGGAAGGGCTGGATATAAGGTCCCATAGGAGGCTCCAGGTCAGCATTTAAAATAAGGGCAAACAGAGAGAGAAGGGGGTTGGTCTACCATGAGTGCTGAGAGAGCAAAGGTTCAGCCATGCTGCTGGTAGTGATGGAGGAGCTACGTCTGCTCCTCTGAGCAGACAGCCATGAGGAAGGAGCCTTGAGGGATTCAGCCATGAGAGGAAAAGCAGCAAGCAGCTATGTAGTTCATAGTCATGATTCTGCCATGAGGGCTGGTGTAGTAAGGAAGGAGACATGTGGCCTGGCATAGTGAGGAAGGAGCTGAAGTAAGAAAGAGGAGACCCGTTGGGAAGCCTGCCTAAAGAAGATCCGGCAAAGTTGATGGAGCTGTGTGGGAATCTACCAAACCAAGCATGGATTTGTAAGAGATACCTGGAATGCTGAACTGTGACTGTGGACTTCTGTTCTCTGAAGGATGTACAAAGAAGTCACTCTCTTGGGATGTGTGCTCTCCAGACTCCATCATGGTCCAGTGTAATATGGAACATGTTTTCTTGGACTACATGGAGACTGAGGACAATGTGACCCAAATTGTAAAGGAGAGAGCTGCTGCAAGAGAATGGCAACCAGAGGGGTTGGAGGACTGTTTGTGCAGCTGGCTTAAGAACAGATAAGGATATGGGGAACTTTTGAGCATACTTTTGGTTTATAGCCTGGTGGGGAGCAAAGGAAGTGCTGGGTTTTGTGGGAGAACGGGGCTCAGAGTAGGAGTGCTCCCAGCCCCCACAAGTTTGGAATCTTATAAATAAAAACCTGTTTTCTTCAACACTAACTGTTGGGTCATGCATCAAGGTGCCATATGAATGAGTCCTGGTTTGCTTGGTTACACTTGTGTGCTAGTTTTTCTCATTTAACATCATAATTTAAGCATTTTGTGAAATTATTCTCTACTCTGCACAAACATCCATTTTAGTGACTGAATAATATTATATTGAAGTGCATTAACACAATTTTATATAACTATTTCCATCTTTGGATTTCTATTTTTTCTGTTCATAATATTAAGTAATGACTATTATCTCTGCTTAAAGCTATATTTGTCCTATATCTCATATTTTCCTAGGAGAGATTCCCAGGCATGAAATTATTAAGAACAAGGGCAATGAGCATTTTAGGCATTTTGACACATCTAGTAAAGTTGATTTGGAGAGAGGGTATACCACTGAATGCAATCACCAGGTCAAGATGCAAGTCCCAGCACATGTCCGGAGCAGTTACTGTGTAAGACCGGAGGCTGCTGGAATTTGTTCATAAAAACCACATAAAGAGCTTATTGTACCAGGGCTTCAGGGATCATTTATAAATATTCTAATTCTGTAGGTCTGGCATCTACATGTATTCTAAAACATACACCTTGAAAATACCATTTTGAGATATCACTGGGGATGCCTTTTTTTGTAGAATTTATGTGGCTAAATGAGATGTCACAAATCCAGAAATCTCCAGTCTTCAATAAAATATGACAACTATGTAATTCTGACAACTTTATCTTGTGTATCACACTTAACTTTTCTGAATAAGCTTAATTTCATGACAATAAAATAGGAATAGTTCTCTCATTTTCACATCATTAGCCAGGCAAAAAAAGCTAGTGAAGTCAGCTTGTCAAAAGCCAAAAATTTTTGGTGAAACAATTTTTATAGGGAAAAAAAAGTGAATCATGAGACATGTGAGATTTTGACCTGCTCTGCATCTGGAAATCTTCTACTTGAGATTATTCCTCCTGTTCTCCTCCCTGACCCAATGCAATCCCAGTGTACTGGGGTACTGGGAGGAGGAGGGACCATGTTTCTAGTTAACTGCATGGATCCTCCCTCCTCTTGCTACACTATGACATGATTTCTTGTGCTTTGTTGCCTTGGCCTTGGTTTGCTGTTGCAGGGGAAACATGGACCTTAGCAGCCCTATTAAGGTTCGTCCTGGCAATTTTGAACCTAAGACTCAGGGTCACACGTTATTCCATTGGATAATGAAGCTCTTAAAGCTTGGGAGCTGTCTATGGTTCTGTCTTTAGTGAAGGAGAATGAAGCTGGCAAGGAAAGAATAGGAAGCAAGTTTAGGAGACAAAGAAGCAGCTCTAACAGTGTAAGTTTCTGTATTCTAGATGTTTCTTTGGTCTACTTGCTCCATGCCCCTTCCACAGCTTAACTATTCTGTAAGGTATTCAAAAAATGCATGAATAATTTTCCTTTTTTATAAGCCAATTTGAGTCGGGCTTTTATCACTTGCAGGTATAATAACATTAATTTATGCACCCACACAGCCATGTGTGCTTCCTGAATCTGCTCACAACGCCTTTGGGCTTTGTAGAAGAGGGTGGTGTGGGTAGGAGGTGGTTTTTGTTAGTAAGGCATATGAGAGTGTATAAAGAGCTAAACTTTCTAAAATATGTTTTTAAATATTTTAAACTGTTAATATTTTTATTTTTAAAGTTTTATTAAATTTACTGGGGTGACTTTGGTTAATAAAATTATATAGATTTCAAGTTCACAATTCTATATACATCATCTGTATATTGCACAAACTACCTCTTAAATGTGTGGCTTTGGGTGAGTCGTTAGACTCTGTAAGCCTCTGTCTCCTCTATGCACAAAATTGGAATATTTGCCTCACATAATTATGTGGCTTCAGTGAACTTTTACATGGAAGTGCTTAATTTGAAGACTTGTGCATAGTCAGTGCTCTGTGTTTCCTGCTCTGGGTTACAGATGGTGCATCTTCCTACAAACAGATAGTTTTGAAAGCTGTACTTCTTCAGGTTCTATAAACTGCCTCATCTGGCATCTCTGAAACCAAAAGTCTTGTATTTCTTCTCTACTTTCATAACTGGGTCAAGGAGTTATTAGAGTGAAGGGTAGAGTGATCCAAGTTTTGAAATGATTTTGGAAAATTTTCCCAATAATTGTTTCCCTTGGCTGTGACTCCCTCAGGCAAGTCAAGCTCCTCTACAGATGAGTATGATTACAGGTAAACCCAAGAAAAAGACTCTCAGGTTGCGTACCACATTTTAATTTCAAATCATTTCCTATGCATTATGTCACCAGGCAGGATAGAGACACCTGAGGCATACTGTGGCTGAACAGAAAAACCTGGTCTGAATTAAGTAACCTTGCTTTAGGACCAGAACTGAAGCTAAAGATAAAAAGTGATGGCTCTTTCTGATATTCAATAATTATGGTGTCATGGAAGACAGATTACATACTGTAGATTCTGGTTAATCTAATATTTCACATAATTGTGAATTCTGCCTATACTGACAATAGATTAAACTTTTTGAAGAAAGAAAATATAAACAAATGTAATAAGGAACTCTTGGTTCTGGCATTCAGAGATGCTTTTCCAAACATCAATTCATATCATAATATAAATTGGTAAGTCAGCAGGGTGTGTTGATTAGAAGTGAAAGCTGTGAAGTCGTCCTGCCTGTGTTAAAGTCCTAGCTCTGAAACATACCATGAAAAAAATGCTTAACTGCTGTGTGTCTCAGTTTCCTCATTTCTAATGCAAGTAGCAATAATGCCTGCTTCACAGGATTCTTATGAGCACAAAGAACATGGTCAACCTGTAGCCTTTACAAGATGGCCTGGCACACAGCAGGAACTCAATAATTTTTCAGTGCTAGAAGATGTGGCAATTCAGGATAGAAAGGAGGCTCTCCCTCAGGGTCAGAAGTGAGTGGCCCTGGGTTGCTGATTACTCTTCCTTGGAACCTTCCTCAGTTTTGTTATTTCAAGGGTGAGGAAGAGTCACAGGTTTAGATATTGTACTGGCAATAAAGGAGGAAAAAGCAAGATGAGAAAGAATAAGGAATTCCATCTATTTCTACCATCTTTTTTCCGAAAAGGCTCTCTGGCCCCAGATGGAGCATTTAGCCTCTCTGGTCCTACAAGTGGGAGCTCTGCAGCCAAGCACTGTAGCTTAGATGTGATTTCAGAGGAATTCATTAAATCCCTATCTCCTTAAGAATGAATAACCAAGCAGCCCACTAAAAAGTCTAGAAAATCTTCTTGGCTTATCTCTTACTCATTTTGACGTGTAACTTCATTTGAGTCAACTCATTCGCATTAATTGCTCTCAGATATTAGTTAGTGGGACTGATTAGTCGGCAGATTTAGTGACCTAAAATGAGACAGTTAAAATTCAGTTTTTTGAGCTAGATATAACTTAAATGACTCATGTACATCTTGGAATAATCTCATTACTCCATACTAATCAACTTTATTAATGTAAGTACCCATTTTAATGTTGTCCACATGATCTCACTTCATAAGGAGCCAGGAATGCTAAGTCTGCCATGGAAGTCTGTTCCACACACCATGATGCCTCTCTCTAAGGACTCAAGGGCACAAAAATCTGTGTAAACATGATTTATCAAGCTAATGGCAATTGGACATACTTGAGAATTTTCACCTTCAATTCATGTTTTAGAGAAAAAAATTACATGTTACATTTATTTTCTAATTTAGCTTTTCATAAAAAATTTATCTGCAATTACTTTATTCATTTTTTAGAAAGTTATTTTGTTTATAGAAATATAGCACACTTTACTGGAAAATATATTATGGAACATGAATTTTCAATAAAATTATTTCCCTTGAAAAATAAGTTAGAAGATCACTTTTCCTTATACCATGGCTTTATCAGGAGGATAAGTTTGCGTGTTTTCGGTTCCTGATAAAATATTTATGAAGGGAAGAGATTCCCTTATCTATTAAATTATATACTCTAATTCAGCACATGCTTTATCTTCTGGAACACAAGTTTAATTGGCAAATACAAGAGCCTGGGCAATTCTCGCAAGATTACTTCTGATTAAGATCTCTGAAGTTTTGCTTTTATGCCAAACTCTGCAAGAAGAAAAAAAATCTGTTCTAACTTCCCCAAAGTGTTTTGATTTTTTGCAAATTGTATAACAAAGATTTTATTTAAATTAATGAAATTTTAAAACCTTGACATTTTCCCTCAACCAGGAATTAAACAGAAAAATCCAAGAAGCAGGTGTTGACTTTTATGCAACCACCATCAAATTAGCTTCTTATTTTTCCTTTCTTAGGTTTCTAACACACTCTGAACCCACTTTACAGTCTAGAGAAATAGGTTATTGATCCAGCAGCACATAAAACCAACTGTGTTTTTGCCCTGAAGTAGAATGCTTGGCAGATGTTTCTACGGCTGTATGAGGAGCATCCTAAAAGAGATTGTCAAGGACACTGGGAATGAGGACAGCGGTAAATCAAATCCTTCCCTCTCCATCTCTCTCCTGACCACCTGCATCTATGAGCTGTGAAATAATGACAACTGAAACTTTGCTGAGAATACTAGGAGTGCCAAGAGGGCTCACGTTTACCACCAAGCCTGTAAAACTCCAACCTTGAATTTAATAAGGTGGGAGGAGCGGAGGGAAGAGAAGTCTCACCAAGTTAAGAGTTTATGGAATTCATTACTGGAAAGCTCCCCCGTGTGAAGTTTATAGACTTGCGATTTGATGCCTGGTGCCTTTAAGCACCTGAGTTTTCTTTTAATTTCTTTTTGTTTTTATGGTACTGCCAATTTTGTTTTTATGTTTAGTATTTCAAATCAAAGGCTTTAATTTATTCAACTTTCTGCCTTGCTTCATAATTGAAGATCAAAGTGTGAATGCTTTCTCATTCAAGGAAACATCCTTGAAAACTTTCAACTATTTATTCCCTTTCATCCTGGTCCTTGAAGATTTGGGAAGACCAGCAATTTGTTCCAAGGAGGTGATATTTGCTTTGGACTGATATTTTGTACCATGTCATTCTTTCTTCAGTCTCAGAAACTCACTCTACCTTCTCTCAAACATTAGAGTCCCTCCAAAATTCAATCTCCAAGATCCTGACCATGTTTTTCTACTCCTTTTTGATTAAGCTCCCAATGTACTTTATGTACGAAGCTTTGTAATACTTCCATCATCTGGTGCCATAATTATTTGGGAGGCAGTCTTAGGTGGTGTGAGATTTGGAATTTGTATCAAAGCAGACCCACTCATGTCGTGAGGATCACAACACCCCCCCCATTAAATTGGTGCTTCTTATCTACCCTTTGATACTGTGGAGGCGTGGTAGTCATGGAGTGATAACACTACCAGCTCCATGGGGTTTTGAGAACTAATGACCAGTCACCATAAAGCACCACATGCAATACCCACTAGCTGAATGCTCACTGTGAGCTGAGCTCTTGTTTATCTTTTCAGTAACTAAAAGTTCCTCCAGACTAAAGAGAGCATCTTCAATCTTCTATACTAGTCAGCTCAGAAGAGCACTTTGTATGTAATTCACACTCAAAAGATTGTTGAGTGAATAAGTGACTGATGCCAAATCCCACTCTCAAGTGCTTTCCTGACTGCCTGACTCAGGAACTGGATGCCTGTGCTTATTCTGCACACACAGCATCTTCTCCATCTGGTGTTCTACCTATGCTTCCAGACCCATCACTACTACCTCAGCTGCCCTAACATTTCCATCTCCATGACTGTTTTTTATCTCCGGACTTCACAGTCCTTTGTCTACTGTCCATGCTATTATAGACCTGTTTGTTTTAAAGGGAAAGGTGTAGCATTCCCCAACTCAGGAGACTTCACTATGTCATCCTTGTCCACAATTCTCACTCTGGAGAAAGGTTTGCTTCATCTTCTGGCCACTACAACCCTTCTCCCTTGCTGTGTTGCCTGTCATGGTGTTCCAGCACTTTTCTATTTTGAAAAATTCAAATGCTTTTCTCCCTTTATCTGTAGTGCTTACACAGAATTTTAATTGCTGACTTACTTCCCTCACACTGCCATCACAGTAAGAACCGATTTTTGTTTCTGGTTGCAAACCCAGAGCCTGGCACACAGAAAGGGAGTTTTTCAAAAGATGACCACATAAACAATTGGCATGCCTTTGGAATGCCATTTCCTTTACACAACGTACTTGTCTACCCCGTGTTCCTAATATAAATATTAATGTTTAAAAATGTGTTCAGTCTTCATCTTCATTGCCAAGATTTCTTGACAACACCTAGAGGAAATGACTCATGCTCTCACTCTGTACAATTTAATTACATGTTTTGCCCTGAATTATATGTGTTTACATGGGTGTCTTGCTCGTACTAGGAAATGAGCTCCTGGTCGGCAGTGATGATATCAAATACCCATTGTAGTCTTGCTACCCCAAGAGGTGTGGCACCTAAGAGATGCTCAACCAGTGTGTTGATTCATTGCTTTGATTTCCATATAGTGGCAGGTTTCTTATTCATACAACAAACAAATCTTCAGCAATTTCAGGGCACTGTAAAGGTTAATTTGATCATCTTTTAGATTCAAGCTATTATTGAGCAATTCGTGAAAATGTGTTGACTAATAAGCCACCAAACTGGAAGAGATTGCTATTGGTAAAAGTGTTGTTAGCGAGTGCATTTTACAGCCCAGTGGCCTAGAAGGAATGTGTATGGAATATCTGAGAAAGATAGAGTCTTTGAAAATGAGGGTGGCTAAATGACAAGTGTTAGAAATGTGCTTGGTTTTGTTTTGAAAGATTAAAGTACAAAAGACAATGGACACTGAGCAGAACCCGTGCCACTTGAAGATGCTAGCAGCATGGTGTTGGGTTACAAAGAACTCTACAGGGAAAATCATGAGTGGGAACTGCCCCAGGACTGGGGCAAAGGGAGTTTCTAAGGCAGTGCTGTGCAGCACCGTCACACCTGGGTGTGACACTGAGAAGCCTGTGATCTTCAGCAAGTTTTCTGACCCCTCTGGGCTCCAACTTTTTTATTTGTGACATAGGGCATTAAGGGTATTGATGGTTTTCAAATATTTATTTAGACTAAAGCCATATATAAACTTCAATGTAGAAAATGATTCACATGGTATTGTTGTGATAGGTGCTGAAATGGGGTCTGGAAACTCTTCCAGATCTGCTTCCCCCATGAAGCACATCTAAGAAACCTAAGAACACCTGGGAATATAGTTTGCAAACCAGTTTTCTACATTAAGTCAAGGTCACATGAACACCTAACATTTTAAAATTTTGTGATTCCATAATTCAATGCCATATTTCCATAATGATAATTATAACAATAATATAACTATGCACACATGCATGCTTATATACATACAAATTTCTCACAGTTTACAGAATTACTTATATTCATTACTGCATTTAGTTTTAATTTTTCCAGGGCAGATGGCATGGTAGGGACTTGCATTGGATTGGGGGTCAACACGATGGCTATTCTGGGGCTTCTGATAGGCATTAAGTGGATGTCAACTTTTGAGAGCCACATAATATTAAGCACCTAAGGTATATTGGGACACTGTTAGACACTGGGAATATGATAAAAGAAGAGTACCTGATGTTAAAATATTTATGATCTAATGGGAGATACATACACGTAGTCAATTTTCAACCTAACAGTTGTTTTATGACACAGCTCTGCCCAAGGCGCCACAAACAGAAAGAAGGGAGACACATAGCAGAGTATGGGTTTAAGGAGTTGCCTTCTGGAGGACACACTGCCTGGCTTGAGTGCAAGAGAATAAAGAAAATGATTTCAAGTAGAGGGAACACCGTGAGCAAAAACACTGAGCCTGAAACAGCATGATAGCATGAGAGTGTGAGATACTAGAAGAGGCACAGAAGTGGAGACTGGAGCAGGAGGTAGAGACCAGATGTTGGGATCCAGGATTACACACTACAGATAAGGGTGAGGGTTTTAATTGCAAAGTGAAAAGGCCAGATTTTTATTTTGGAAAGGTTACCATGTCTTCAATGTGCAGAAAGGACTGGAAAAATGCTGGAGGTGAGCGAACAAAACTGGGAAGTGATCGAGATGACCCAGGAGTGAAATGATAAGGAACTAGTTTAAAGCAATGATGGTTACTTAAGTCAAATAAAATAAACAGACACAAAGCCCATGTGGTGACCCAAGGTGGTGAAACAGTCTTAGTCGTTTGTACTTGTTTCACATCTCCTGGTATGTAGGCTCCTGTCTACCTCTCAGCCTCTCCCATCTTACATAGCTCTTCATCTCACCACCATAGGCCCAGGTGCAGCATGGAGGTGTCTGTATGTACAGGTAGGAAATTAAGTGATCTGGGGATGAGAGAATCTTAAGAACCCTAGGGAAAATTGAAAGAAGATTTACATATTTGAATAAATGCTTACTCTGTCAAAGATGCCATGCGCAAAATTAAAATGAAACAATCTCATAAAGTGTTTACCATAAAAGTGAAAAATGAAAATATCATTAGTGTCCCAAATAGCTCAGACAAATGAATTAGGAAAGCACCTGATTTCAAGAAGATCAATGACTGAATGACTTTAACAGAACATTATAGGAAGAAAGGAATAGCTTATAAATATAAGGCAATATTGAATCTTACCAGTGTAACACAAATGAAAAGTGAAGAAACAACGGAAAATGCATCCATGTCAAATTGTATAGCTGTGTTATAAGTCTATTGTCCCACCCTGACTGACATGGCTAGGTGGGTTGGGCGTCATCCCGAAAGCTGGAAGGTCATAAGTTTCATTCCCTGTCAGGCCACATGCATGAGTTGTGGGCCAGGTCCCCCATTGTTGGGGGTATGCAAGGGGCTTGAGAAGACAGGGAGGGATATCAGTGCAATAGTTACGGGAAGTGATTATCTATCTATCTATCTATCTATCTATCTATCTATCATCTATCTATCATCTATCTATCTAACTAACTAGAGAGAGAGACTTTTAAGTAGTTACACATTTTGAGCCATTCATTTCATTATTAGGAATCTATCCTAAGGAAATTCTACAGATGCAATAAATATTATTCACAACAATAAATTCCATTACCATTTATAGTGTCTCAACTCTGAAGCATTTAAAATATCCAACAAATAAAGGTTGTCTGAATCACCATTATGCAATTTTAAAAACTTTAGTGTTTGAATAATTTATCAAGAAAATTGTCCTGTTGTCATGGCAAAAGGGGAAAATGGTATAAAACTGCATATATACTCCCAATGCTAATTATACATGCATATCTGTTTGTATATGTTTACAAATGAGTACAAATGATAGGAGATATTTGTTGCTAGGTGAACGCCAAGATCACATGGCATATTAATTTATAATGTTTCTGAAGAATAACTTAGAATCATAAGTTTTGCAAAGCTTATTAAATGTAGCTGATCTTTCTGATTCCACATCACAATGGTTTGCTATTGCCTTGAATGGTAAGTTGAACAAAAAATAATGACTTTAGTTTTTGAAACAAAGAGCCAACCTCCAGTGAGAGACAGAAGTTCAGTAAAACTTAAACAGGTGGCTAATTTTTTTATGAGGAGAATTCTGCAAATATATCACTTTTGGCAGAAACCTGCTTGTGGAAAACCCCAGGAACATTTATTTCACAAATCTGGTGTCTACTGATTATGCCTATTAAACAAACTGAAATAAAAACACCAACATGTTAACAGTGGTGATATATGGATTGGTGGAGAAGATCATTTGTTTTGCTTTTTTTTTACTTTTACAATCCCAAATTCTCTTTGAGTGCGCACTGCCTTGAAAACAGGAAAAGAATATAGTGCCAAAGTTATACGAATTAAAGTCACATCCCACTGACTTGTTCACACCTCGGAGCTTCTCAAAGGAGACCAGGGAAAAAAGCAGGCGCACGCAATTTGGCTCACACCATGGCTTGGTTTTACTGCCTGCGCTGCACCATTGGAAAGCTTGGAAAAGATTTCATTTCCAAACCAAGAGCACAGCAAGTGATTTTTCCTTTTATTAAAAACTTCCCGTTCCTTGCTACTACTTTCCCCAGTGCCTCCCAACCCTAAATAACTTTCTACACAAACCCTCAATTGTGAACCCAGCCACCCCAAACATCACCTTCCTGAAACTGATCACTTGTCCCTCAGCAGAGCTCTTTAACTGAACCTGCTCGCCTCGCACAGTATCTCTGTCTGCAGGCCCTGGTTAGGCAGCACCTCATGAATAATCCGTGTCAGGATGTCCTTTCTGCAGTCTCCCAGTCAGCCTGTGATGTTATGTGATCCTTCCTCACAGAAAGTCTGCAAAAGTTTCAAATTGGCAAGCAGCAACCTGCCAGCCAAGTTGAACTGAGGACACCCAATGCCAGGATGACTGTCAAGAGCAGAGAAACATCCTCTCTGTACTGATCAGAGAATACCACCCATCAATTCATATGGATTAAAAGCCTACTGTGTGGCAGTTACTAAGCGTTATGGCATTGTTCAATAGAAATGACACTATTTACATATCATAGCAACAGAATGGCCTAGACACAGTTGAGCCCCTGGCCTCCTGACCGCAAAGGCATGCTTTGCTCCAGGTGGAAAAGTTCTACAGCCAACAAGCAAGGACGTGATTTAATGGAACAGAGTTGAACTTGGTGAAAAGGGATAAGACACTCTCCAAGGACAGCAAATAATCCCCTGGTTCAGATGCTAAAAGAGATGTGGGGGCAGAGAAGAGGTCAGGGAAGCATGTTGATCCTGTGGGCCCACTAGGCTGAACATCACAGGACTGCCCCTCCTTTGCTCCCAAGGATCCCAGGTGAGCTTGGGTGAAGGAGTTCCCTTGGGTTCCAGTATTTGTCCTTGCGTCCAGCTCAACTGATTACAGATGTGTTCCTATTTTCCTCTTGCTTTTGTAACATGCTATTGAGTGCAGCCTTTAGAAGCTAAAGAGCCTGTAGGCTTGTTGAACTTTCCAAATAGATTCAGATTTGCTCTCCTTTTCACTGTCTCACTCCTTCTACTTGGATTCAAATTACCATCATTTGCAGGGCAACCATGATGGTTCTTAACTGCTCTTTTCTTCTACCCTTACATCCCTAGAGCCCATTCTTACCAAAAACCAGATAATCTTTTAGAAAAGTCTAAGTTATATCACGTAACCTCTCTACAACAGCTCCCCACTTCCATCAGAGTAGAAAGCTCTTACGTAGCTTAGAAGGCTCTAATATCAGGGACTGGCAAACCTTTTCTGTAAAGAGCCAGGAAGTAGATAATTTAGACCTTGAGGGCCAGATGGTCTCCATCACAACTACTCAACTTTAACATTGCAGTGTGAAATCAGCCATAAACAAAATGTAAACAAATGGATTTAATGGGGTTCCCATTAAACTTTATTTACAAAGGCAGGTGGTGGTACAGATTTGGCCCAAGGGACCATAGTTTGCTGATCCCTCCTTGATAGGCTCTAGCCTGTTTCCTCATTCCTATTCTTGACCTTATTCCCTATGGCTCTCTCTTGTTCACTGCTCTCCAACCAAACATGCCATTCAATCTCCTGGCCCCAGCCTCTTCTTTCAGTAGAATATTCCAGATATCCCTGTATCTCCATGACTAATTTTCTCACTTCTTCCAATCTTGAACAAATCTTAACCTTTAGAGTGAACCCACATCTAGCCATTTTTGTGTGTATGTTGCCACCCCAATGCCCCTTACTTTGCTCATTTTTCTTTTCCTCATAACATTTATTACCCTTAAACAAGTGACAATTTTCTTACTTGTCACAGGAATCCTTCACTGTCTTTCTCCCCCATTGGCACATCATCTCCATTGGTCAGGGAGCTGATATGTTTTATTCACTCACATAATCCAAGTATCTAGGAGAACACCTGGCACATGGTAGATCCTCAGTGTACATCTGTGGTGTCCAAATCTAAAGCTGGAGAAGTGGCAAAAAGGTGCAGGACCACCTTGCTGAGAATACCTAACCACCCCTTCTGCTTTTCTGAATAGAACACTAGCAAGGCAAAGAGATTGCATTAGACCAAGAAGTGGTTCTTAGGGGAAAATAATGACATTTTTTCTCTTCTCACTGTGTTTACCTAATAAAAAACTAAGTAAGTATTGTTCAAAGAAACTACTAGTAGGAACTGGTGGATGTGGTCCAATTATTGCAGAGATGGCCCAGTGTTTATCTTTCCTGTTCCCTTTTCCATACCCTTTTCTCCTTGCAAAGTCACTTAGCTCATCAAGAGGTTTCCCCATCAAGAGGGGAAACCTCTTCCTCAGTCCTTGAATCTGGATTGAACTTGTGATTAGTTTTGGCCAATAGAATATGATGCAATGGCATAATGCCAAGTGTCAAAGGCTTTGCAGTCTGCTATGCTCTCATTAGATGCCTTCCCAGAACTACATCAAGCTATTCCATGGAGAATGAGGCACATGAAGCAGAGCTGGGTCAGCCCAGTTGTGTCTGTGAAATGTGTGGGAAATCCTAGACAAATCAACAAAACCTTTCATCCTACCCATAGATCTCAGATGCATAAAGGGATTCAGACAATACCAGAGGATCTGCCTAAGTAAGTCCATTCAAACTTGCCACCTGAAGAATTATGAGTTAAATAAATATTTAAATAAGTCACAAAATGTTGGGGTTGTTTGTTTTATAGCAGAGGCCACTGATAGTATGTGTCAGGAAGAAAGAGTTACTGACTGGCATCTTACTTTTTAGTTTGGTGAACACAAGCAAAGGTGTAGAAACCAATCAGTCAAGTAAGGTTTTGCTGGTGGAAAAGTTACAATGAGCAAGCTCTTGGGGGTGCCTGATACATGACCCAGTAGTTTGAGAGTGAGATTTGGAAAGTGGTTAAAGAAACTGTGCTGTGGGCAATAAAAGCATCAGCCTGAGAGTAGTAGAAAGCTTGTTTAAAAGGAGCTGGGGATTGAGATTCTGACTATGAGGATTCTTCAGATCACCTCAGAGATATTCAACAGATGACATAAAAAGCACTAGTTGTTGGCACCAGTACTGATGAAGGGAGGTCCTAGAGTATAAGCAAGTGACTGGGAAAGAAAGTCCATATCGAGTGGTCAGTTCGTGCAGAGCAGAAGGGACATCCATCCATGAACCAGAGGAAAGGGAGTAAAGATGCGTAGATAGGGACGTGATTGTCAACCCAAGTGTGTGGGCTAAGGGAGGATGAGAATGAGGTCATTTCATGTTTGAAGGTTATATAATCTCAACAAACTATGGGAAGGACCATTTTGCAAGGTGTTGGTGGTTAGCAACTGAGCTGGAAAGGCTGCTGAGAGTAGAAGTTGGCCATGAACAAGAGAAATGATTAAAAGTGAGACTGAGGACCTGGATGCATTGGACATGACCATTTTGTTGTTTTCTCCATTATACTCTCTGATGCTTTAGTGTTTCTTTCAGTTTCCAAAATTTAAGGAGAAGGAGACACATTATGGGGAAAATGGAAATTTGGGATGCACCTTAGCAGGTGTGGCAGAAGGTGAGGATGTCATGGAGTTGAGATAGCTAAAAAAGGAAAAATTTAGAAGACCAAATATGAGGTCCAGCTTGGTCAGGGAATTACCTAAGATTATAAGGTCATACATACTGAATAAAGTGGGGAGATAAAAAAAGAAGGGATGGAATAAGAAAGGGAGAGAGCCAGAAGGTAAAAAGACTGAGAGAAGAGTTAATACCAAATTCAAATTTCAGAAGTGGAGCAATGCTGGTTCTTAACCTTGCTTCAGGCATAATCATAGGAGTGGCTCTTTGAGAGGAAATTGGAGCTAAAGTTCACTTGAGTTGAGAAGGTCAAGATACTCAACTTCTGGAGTGTTCAGATAAAAATATCATAGAATGACACGCAAGTACAAGAAATGAGAAATGAAAGGTTATAATGTGCTGTTCTTGTGATCCTGATAAAACACTCAGCTGCTGCATTGCAGCTGGTACAACCTAACAGCACTGGCACATGGGAGCTGTCCCATAAATACATGTCAAATGGCTGCCAGGGACTTATTTTCCTCTTCCCAGCTGCTCTGTGGCAACGGAGCTTAATGAAATAGATGTCTGGTTCATATGGTTAGGAGGAAGGGGGGAGGCATAAGACATGAGGCACCTCAAAAAAACTGCAGGATAACAAATGGAGATACAGATACCCCTGGGCAGGAGTTTTCCCATTTCTGGATAATCCCTAGGGAAAGTTCTTTTCTGTCCCTTTCAGTCCCTGACTGCCCCCAGATTCTAAGGTGTTGCTTAATCCACTTCCTCAGACTTTGTAAGGGGGTTTCCAGGACAAATAAACATCCCACAGAGTGATCTGTGTAAGGATGAGGCAGAACAATAGTCTATTTCATTACACATTTAAAAAACTTAAATGCCAAGCAAAAATTATCTAACCTATTCTCATTTTGAAGATGAGAAAACTGGAGGACTAAACTCTGTAGTCAGTTAGGGGTGAGCCCTGGCTCTGACAAGTAGTGGCTATAAGACCATGGACAGGTCATGTTCTTTTCCAGCTTTAGTATCTTCATCTGCAAACTGAAAGTGACAGTATTAAGCTCATAGCCATGTTTATGATTAAATGAAGTAAAGCCCAGCACATTGGACTCAATGTTATAGTTATATCAGGTCTGTCCAGAGGTATGCAGCCACATAATATGAAAAATAGAGATATTTCTTGAAGAAGACACATGATACAAGAAACATTGTGTATAGGACAGTGACATCTCAGTTCCCTTCAAAGTAGGCACCTTGGGACTTCACACAGTTCTCCCAATCACCATCAGCTGCCCCATTATATTTTCTTGAATCTCATTGACCATCTAAAATCTCTTCCCTTTCAAAAGTGATTTCAGTTTTGGGAAAAGCCAGAAGTCACAGGGTGCCAAATCTAGGCTGTAGAAGGGCTGAAACACCTGGGCAATTTGATGTTTTGTCAAAAAATTCTGCATGAAATGTGGGTCATGAGGAGGCATGTTGTTGTGATGAAGCTGCCAATTACAAGTTGCCTATAGCCTCAGCCTTCTGAATCACCTGAATAGTTTTCATGGAGGAATGTTAAAGTTTAATGAAAAATTTGATGTAGATTCATTGCTCTAGTCGTTGAGTCATTTTGAATGTGACAGCCACACAGTACATGTACTCACTTAACAGCTTCTACTGCCCCCTCTGACTAGTACAGTGAAGTCATTGCTCATGCGTGCACATTCCTGTCCACTGTCCTTGGCTGACAGATTACATCGATGTCACACAAACTGTTCTTGTTATAACAATGATGGATGGACTTTTTCAGGACAGACCTTGTATATTAATACCAATTTATCATTAATACTTTGAACACTTCCTGAGACTCTACAGACTGCCAATTGTACATCAAGGAAAAAGATAGGAGATAGACCATTTACATTAAGAATGGCCACCTCTCAAGTCCCTAAGAAGTTGGGAAATAGTATCTATTGACTTCCAATGATTGTGCAATCTCATATACTTTATCTGTGATAGAATATAGAGGCAAAACAAGCTCAATCTGATGTTAAAGCTTAAACATATTCCATTATTTTTCTTTTCAAGTAGAAGAACAATGAATTGCTAAAGGGATTTGATAATATGCTATGAGTTTATGATTCTATGTGGCCAGAAAGCATAACAGACATATTTTCATCTTTCTACATATGTGTTCAGGATACCAGTTATTTAAATATTGGGTGCCTCATTTAAGGGGAACCATGTCCTTGTCATGAGGTAATGAAACAGCTACATCTCCATCAGAATCAGTCTTGGATCACTGGGCTCTAGTAACATCCCAATACGTATGTCTTCATTATAATAAAGCTTCATTATGTTCATGCTCCTTTGCCATGATGTCACAGTTTTCAGAACTTGCAAAATACATGATGCCAGTTCAGATTTCTGCGTCTTCCCATGGACTAGGTAGCCTCAGATATACATTAAATTGGCATAGTCAGTGCCCAGGGATTTATTTATTTTTTTCTTTTCTTTCATTCTGAAGGGATGGAGAAGAAAGCAGAGGGAAAGAGGAGGGACCTTCTGTCAAATTAGAAATGTGCCCACCCATCTCAAGCAAGACTGTCACTTTCGCTTTAAGGAAAGACATTATGACTTAGCTGTGAGGGCTGAAGTCAGTGGAGGCACAATAGAAGATATGAGGGTAAGTTGACAAATGGTATTTCCTGGAATAAACATGAGCCTATTGTAGCCTGTGTACCTGAGAGCTTAAACATCAAAAGCTCCAATTAATGGAAAACAATTTTCCAGTTCCTAGAGACAATTGTGTGACCAAAGGGTCATTTCCTTAAAGTTTCTGAGTTTTAATTTTCTTATCTTTAATTTTCCTTAATTTCCTTAAATGGGATTTATACAAGTTATTTGGAAAGATTATAAAGGTATTTAAGTTTAGGACATACATAAAGGTGTCCAGCAATGTGCCTGAGAACTGATAATCATTTTTTAAAATGTTAATTCCTTAGTGTGAAGTATAGAGAAACATATCCAGCATGTTTCACACATCTAAGCTAGATTCCTTGGCCTTCCCTAGACCTGGATGTAGCCAGAGGGCTGAGGTCTAGCCCAGGCCAGGAGCCACATTGAATCAGGCACCTGAGATGCATTAGCTCAATTAATTTCCATAATCTACCTATGAAATCCATGTCAACCATATCTTGAAAATGATGAATATGAGTCTCCCCAGAATTAAATAACTAATGAAGATAACAAGTCTGTGCTCAGGGGAGTGAAGAATTGATCATAATATTAACAAATGATAGTACTTGATTATGGACATAGAAAATCAAAAGATTTAGAGGCCATCCATGAAATTCAATTGGAGGGTTTAGCAACATTGCTGCAATGTCCCCATATGTCAAAGTAGAAATTAGAGAAACAATACCATTTTCAATAGCAACACAAATTATAGAGTGTCTAGAAATTAAGCTAATGCACTATGTGCATTTTTTTGTAGAAAAAATGTGAAAACATTGATATAAAATAAACATTTTTTTTCTTGAGCAGTCTAAGCTAAATACACATTGAAGTTTAAGAGAGAACAAGAGACAGAAAGAGAAACAGACAGAGAGAGGAAGAGGGAGGCTGAGAAGAAGAAAGAAATATGGTCTCTGTAAGATCCTGCAATATATCAGGTCAGTTACTGAAAGGTTCTCAGGCAGGGAGAGGGGTGAGAACAGAGTTCAGGACACAGAAAGAGAATATTTGTATTTTGCTGCTACTTAGACTTCAAGGGCTCTTTCCAGAATCCAAGAAAAGCAGTAAGCAGTTCGTAAAAATGAGACTTAGTAGCTTCATGCCAGGAGTGAGCACTGAGCCCATGATTCCTTCATAACCAGGGGCTTTTACGACATAATTGGCACATGGGACAGACTCAAGGAACCAACGTCCCCCAGGCCAATGTTGATTTTTAAAATATGTTTTATTGATTATGCCATTACAGTTGTCCTGTTTTTTTTTCTCCCCTTTTATTCCCTGTACCTCCCCTCCCACCAGCATTCTCCCACCAGCATTCTCCCACCTTAGTTCATGTCCATGGGTCACACATATAATAAGTTCTTTGGCTTCTCCATTTCCCCAGGCCTATTGTCAGAGAGGAGACCTCGACTCTCCAGTCCCAGCCCACCCTCATTGCAGGCGCTTTTCCCAGGGAAGTCAGTTCATTTTTTGAATAAACCATGGAGACCCAGCCAGACAAAAAGGAAGGTGGTAAACTGAGGCTGTGGAGAGAGCACCTAACTAAGGGACAGATCCTGTGATAGTGTCCCCTTTGCAAAAAACAAGATGGCCCTCTGCACCTTTGTGGCTTCTGTGTTCCCCCGAGGCTAAGTTCATGAATTTTCCTACATGGAAAGGCTCTTCATTTTGCAGAGAGAACATGAGCACAGGACATCCCAGGGGTGACGTTCATGAGCTCTTCTGAGGTCTGTAAAGTTGACACATGAACTCTCTGGGTTTAAAAGCATTTCGGTCACAGGCATTCATAACAGGCTTCCCCAGGGAGTCTGGCTGCCACTACCCAGGCTTTCTTCACCAGGGGCCCTGTTAAAGCCCTGGGCTCTGAGGACCTGGCTCCGATATCCTGCTGTGGCCACAGTGACACACTCTTATCCAGAAAGATAAACTCTACTTTTGAACTCTTTGGACTTCACCCTGATTTCCAAGAATGACATGCGCGTGGCCCCATGGACTTTGCACAGCTGTGTAGGCAGAAAGCCCTGGATTCAGCCCCTGGTTTTGTCCTTTACTGGCTGGAGACAAAAGGGAAGTAAGTGCCTAATTCTTACAGCTTCAACATCTTCACTTTTTCAAAAGGGTGTTATTGGTCTTTCCTCAAACTATTGTCAAAAGGAAGAGAGAGACTATATGTGCAAGCATTGCATCATACAAATATACTCTCTAATATTTAGAATATTTGCTTAAAATTTGAGGTATTTCACTCTGCATGCCATTTCACTCTCTGAGCCTCAGTTTATTCATCTGAATAAATGAAAATGTAAAAGATTGAAAAATGAACACCATTGCTATCAGTATTTGATTATAGATTTATTCTTTATTTCCCTTCTGATAACTTAGCCATATTCTAGACACATATAAAATAGTAGAGAAAAGTAAAGTCTTCCCATCTCCAATCTTGAACTTTGTAAAAGATTAAAAATTGTAAAAATAGAGACAGAGAGATTGAGGCCTGGAGATTTCTTTAAAACTTTTTAAACTAAAGTCTGCTGTTTTCCAACTTACTTAGATGAAATATGGCACAGTCAGGCTTTAAAAAATTAAAGCTTTTCCTCTGGCTTCTTCACAATAGAGTGGTTAGAATGAAACCTGACTAAATTACTTTTTAATTGACAAAACAATAAATCAGTGAAAATGTATTCTTTCTGTACTAGAGAATCACTGTATTGGATCTGGAAACGAATCACTTTGCTTGGCATTGTTTTGTCTTTTCTTTATTGGCATTCCTCTTTCCTACAAATTTATGGAGGTAGAAACAACAAAGGTGAAGAAAAGTACGAAGTCACCTGAGTCCTAGAATAACAGTTTGACCTATAGGTCAGATGAGAAGATCCCTGAGCTTTAATTCAACCCAGGATTGAAGCATTTCAGAAATGATTTTCGATATCCTAAGAAGGTTATTATAAGGTCTGATAGTATTTTGGTAATGACTGAATGCCTCAAAGGGCCGATAAAAGATTGCAAACAGCTATGGATGAACAGCTTTGGATTAAGAGGCACCAGAATGACAATGGCAAGATGATGTCATAATTATTCTGACCATTTATGTAGCACTTTATACCTTACAAGTCATGTTCGACTTCCTAATCAATATCTAATCTGACCTTTCCGACAACCCTGGGGGGTACAAAGGGAAATATTGCCATTCTATTTTTATAGGTAAGGAAACATAGACACCAATAATTTTCGTGACTTGTTCAGGTATATATAGCCTACAAATGGCCCTGTTGAGATTAAAACTAAGCTCTGGCTGAGCTAATATTAAGTTATTCCGTTTTACAGAAAGAACATGTGCACAGAACCTCTCAGGGGTGAATTGTATGAGATATTTCAAAAGGCAATTCAATATTTTTAATTGGAGTATGATATCAAACTAAAGACTCAACAGAAGGGAAAGGATATCCAAATAGTCACAATACAAGGATAAAAAACTCAGCACAGAACCAACACTTTGGTCCAGCATAAAACATTTCAAGAACAAGTTGGCTGATGACCAGAAGAGAATACATTGTTGCTACAGCATAGACTTTGCAAGATGGTGACAAAGACTGGCTCAAGAATTTACTGCCTGTGAGTTAAACACATCACTTAGATGTGGATGATAAAATGAGCATAATAGTTCCTACCTCACCTGTAAAATAAAAAAAAAAAAAACACGTCTCTATCCCATGGAGTTGCTGTGAGGATCATGAGAATAGCATGTGCGTATACCTGTAATGAGGACCGTTGTCATGTCTCTTCAAGGATCAGTCACATGAAGTAAGTCCCGTGAGCAATCTTGTCTCTACAGCATATGGCTTGTGAAGCCATTGGCTTGAGCTTCTGGCCCTGCTTCTCAATGTATCCAAGTGCCAGAGAGCAGTGCCATCTCCCTACACACAGCGAAAGGAGTATAGACTCTGGAGCTGAGGGCACCTTACATGGATTACGGAGAGTCCATTTGGAAAGGTGAATTGATGCTACATGGTTGAGATCTCAGTGCCAAAAGAAAAACTCGGTCTCTGCTCTGCAAGAGGTAGCAAGACATTGAAAGTTTTGGAGTGAAGAGGCTTTCTCCAAGTTGTGTGTCAGGATGATTCAGTAGGCAGCCACCTTTGGAGGTAGAGGGACCCACTGCAAATTTTCTGGAAGGACTCCACCTAATGGAGACTGGAGAAGTCAACCATAAAGACTTCCAGCTACCTCTCACAGGGGCATCGAGAGGTCAGGAGTCACTTTACGTTATGACACACCTCAGAGCTGGACCCATTTTAAAAATTTTATTTATTTGTAAGAATTGGTTTGTTTGTGTTACAACATGTCATACCATGTGCTATATACAAGTCACCAGCTTCACACAAGTTTATGGTTGTTTTTAACTATTGATTTTCAATATTTTCTCTTGTCTCTTGTGTCCGTCTGCAGGTGATTAAAGTCCTATCTGGTTCCCCCTGGACTCAAATATCAATTCCTTATCAATTCCTTATCAATGCCACTCTCTGCTGGCATCACAGAATCTTTCACAGACCTTGTCTCTCTTTTGTGCCTGAGAAACATTCATAGTGGGCTCCCTCTTCCCTCACCCTGTCATATCTGCCTTTCACCCTCCAATCCGTGGCCTTATCCATTTTATCCACTCTCTTAGCTCAAGACCTGTCTTTTTGTACCCCGTTTGGCTTTCTTGCAATTCCTTGATTTTTTTTACTCCTTTGTAATTAATGTTAACCTTCTTTTCCTTGCATATTTATTGTTTGATGGCATTCATCACCTCTGGGTATAGAATCATTTATCCACTTTTGCTCCTTTCCTCCTTGTTGAAGTTCACTCAATGTTACCTTTATTTCTCCCTGATTCTGCTCTGCTGCAATCTGACTTTCCATTATTATTCTTATCAGCAGTCTGTTATTTACAGAGTGGTGAAATAAGATAAGCTCCTTCTAACATAGATGGGACACAGGACAGGCAGCTGGGAATAAAAAAATGTAAAAAGGAAGGCAGAGCTCAAGAGTTCTGCTGATTTGGGGATGAAAAGTGAATTGCAGAAAGGATTTGGGGTGGAAAAGTAGGACTGGAAAAAAGGTAGTTATCCTCGAGGAGCGGGGGAGAGAAAACAGTAATTGCTGATCATCTTCTCTGTGCTGAGCACTGTGTGAAATCCTGTGAATGTATCCTCTCACTTAATCTTGGCTGTAGATGATGAGGTAGCTCAGTCC
This sequence comes from Anoura caudifer, assembly GCA_004027475.1. Taxonomy (NCBI): domain Eukaryota; kingdom Metazoa; phylum Chordata; class Mammalia; order Chiroptera; family Phyllostomidae; genus Anoura; species Anoura caudifer. The sequence continues at coordinate 108,263 of PVKU01001883.1, read as the reverse complement.
TGCATTATAGGTAAAGAAACTGAGATTTAGAGAGGTGGTTGTTTTTTTATCTGGAGAAGAGACACACATACACCTCAAAGATCATAAAGATGTAAAACACTCATACACAGTTAACCTGCTATATCTCAAGGGGGTTAATCATTCACATCATTTAATCCAGTATTCCTGGGTCTGGGACTCCATCATAGGGCATATTCTGAGATCCAGACAAGAATTCGGGTGCAAATTGCTCTTAGAGTTAAATTGCTACTTGTAAGAGTGAACAGGCCATCACAGCCATATGTCTAGAGAAATGGTAAAGTAGATAAGGGAATATCCATAGAGACACTGTATGAAAACATTTTAAGTGCCATTTAATGTTTTTAGTTGAAGTTAGAAAATCCTTATGTAAAAGTATTAAAAATATAAAAATTAAGCATCCCTATGAATGAAGTCTGTCCAGAAGCTATCCAGTCGTGTAACATGAAAAATAGAGACATTTATTGAAGAAGATACAAGACACAAGAAACATTGCACATAGACAATGACTCCTCAGTCCCCTTCAAAGTAGGGCCCTTGCAGCCTCACACAGTTCTCCCAACAGCCATCAGCTGTCTCATCAGATTTTCCTGAATTTCATCTATGGTTTATAGTATCTTCCCTTTCAAAAGTGATTTTAGTTTTGGGTAAAGCAGAAGTCACAGGACACCAAATCTAGGCTGTAGGGGGGCTACAAGTCACCTGGGTGATTTGATGTTTTGCCAAAAAACTCTGCAAGAGATGTGATGCATGAGCAAGAGTGTTGTCCTGATGAAACTGCCAATCACCAGTCGCTTACAGCTGTGGACTTCTGAATCATCTGAATGGATTTTTGAAGGAATTTTCAAACTTAACACAAAATATGATGTGGATTCATTGCCCTACTCACTCAATCATTTTGAATGCAACAGCCACACAGTACACATGCTCACTCACCGGCATTGGCCATCCCCACTGAGTAGTACAGTGAAGTAGTCATTGTTCACATGTGCACTTTGCAGTCCCCTCTCCCTGGCATCCAGGTTACATCAATGTCACACAAACTGTTCTTGTTGCATTAACGATAGCTGGAGTTTTTCCAGTCAGACTTCTTAGTATATACAGTTAATAAAAGACAAAACCCTGGATGTTGCTGTTTAGTGGGTTGAGCACCTGCCAGCTGAAAGGTCACCCATTTGATTCCTAGTCAGGGCACATGCCTGGGTTGTGGGCCAGTCCTCAAATGTTTATCTGTACACTTTTCTAGTTTTGTGGTTCTCAGTGTGAACATTTTGGAAAACACATTCAAAAGAAGAAGGAAAATGAATAAAATGTTTGTATAATTTTACTATCCGGAGATGACCTCCATTAACCTTTTAGAATGTTTCTTATCTCTCTTCATTGCATTATTTGCCTTGGTAGCGATCTGGCTCCCTATACTGATATTTCAACAAAAGAAAATAAAGTCAACACAGGATTAGTCACAGGAGACTGGTGCTCTAAAGACATTTATGCTTAACATTGTACTCTTATTACACTGGCCAATGTGTTTTTATCCATGCAGCCCACTAGACTGTATTCCTTCCCATAAACATTTATCATTCCTCTAGACATATAGCTGTGACAGCATTTTCTCTAGTTTGCCCACAGATGTAGTCCCAAAGTATAAAATAATACTTGGCATTTCTTCAGTAGGCACTCCAAACACACAGTGAAAGAATGAGTGATTTGGGAGAATTTGCCTTGGATAGCTTACTTATCTTCCAATTATGAAAAATCACTTCATTAATTCAAATGTGTTTCATGGTTGCAGAAAAGTATTTTTTTTCATTTCCTTGATTATGACAATGGCCATACGTAGCTCAATGCTACCTGCTTTAGTGATAGAGAAAAGCAAAAATAAAAGATGACTTGTTTGACAATTTTTCTGGCACTGTGTCCCCAACATGTGGCCATAGTTAAATGATAGAAAATAACAGTTTCAATAGTTATTTTAAACAATATTAAAACATGCTAAGAGTAAAACTTTCTTATTAGGAAACACAGTTGCTGGTACTACCAGCAGACAAATGCAAGAAAAAATGCCAGCTATTTCTCCCAGATAGAAGAATTATAGATTTTAGGGTATATGTAAAGCAAGAGAAGACCCACAGTTTTTATAACTACAAGTTTTCCATTATGCTATTTTTCAGCTTTATTAAGGTATGATTAATAAATCAAACTGTAAGATATTTAAAGGATAATGATTTGAGATGTGTATGCACTGTGAAAGAATCCCTTCAAAGGAGTTAATGGCTATATCCACCACCTTACATGGTTGCCTCTTGTTTGTGTGCATGAGAATGTTTGAGTTCTACTCTCTTAGCAGACTGTCAATTACACAGTACAGTGTTATCAACTATAGTCACCTTGGTATACGTTAAATCCTCAGACCTTATTGATCTTAAAATATACAGAAAGTAAATAGCACACGGTCCACTGTTTACTCTTTTGTATGTATTCATCTTAGTTTATCATACCAGAGTGCCACAGCCTGAGTGGCTTTAACAACAGACATGAAGTTCCGGAGGCTACCAGTCCCTGGTTAAGGTGCCAGCAAATTAGGCTTCTGGTGATAATGCCATTCCTTGACTATAGATGGCCGACCCTCTGTATCCTCACATGGCCTCCCCTCTGTGTTCCTGTGGAAGGAGAGGGATCTCTAGGATTTATCTCTCTTGTTATAAGAACATTAATCCTCAGATGTAATAGGGCCTGACTTTTATGATCGTAGTTTACCTAAATTACCTCCCTATAGACCATCTCTCCAAAGAGGTTAGGGTTTCATCATATAAATGTTGGAGGGTACAGCTCGGTCTGTAACACTGCAATACTAATTTACTTCGAAATCACTGTGCAGAACAAGTTTTATCAGGCAAGCATTCTGTCTAGTCTTGTGAGAGTGAACATAAATTTCTCAAACGTAATCTGAATTAATATTTTTCTCAACTCCATAAATACTGTGACCAAAGAACAATTTCTTAAAGTGTCAGATACATAATAGAAGACATCCTGTGTCCTTTGACAGCTCTCATCTACAAAGTAAAAGTATCAGGTAGTTTATCCCAGGCATTAATGATGACTATGATTATGAAATATCTTAGTAACTTTCAATGAAGTTTGACAAGTAATTTTATTAACTATTGGCAACCAGTTATTCTAAGGGATATAAATATAGATAAGGCATACTTCTACCCTAAAGAGAAAGTATTAAAAGAAATAACACATTTATATACATAATTTTAACACACAGCCATTATATGTAATACAATAAGGGAGTACCTAAAAAGTTTTGGGATCTGAAAAATCATAATTTTTTGAGCATCTAATGCAATGACATACAAACTAGGCACTCCATATTTGAGTTAAGTGGGTGGCTCCAACACAGTAGAGTATAATTTTTATGGACATGGACCCCAGAGTTTGGCATCTATGAACATCATACCTTCTAATACAGTGGGATACTTGCAATCCCCTTAAACAAGCTGTCCTCTGTAGAGACAGAGAAAGAAACGATCCCATCCCCAAATTCTCATAAAAAATGGATTTAACAAAAATGCTGAGAATTTCTTAAAGGGCTGTTATATAATGCTTCTTTGGCAGTAAAAGGGCCAAGGAAGAGATTAAGAAGTTCGAGTCAGTTACTGCTGAGTGATCCAGATGAAGAAAGTGAGAGCTCAGTTGGAAATGAAGATCTACAGTGAAGGAGGAAGTTTGAAAGTTGTAGATCCTTGTTTAATCTACGCAAACACAGTAATGAACACATTGTGAGTAGATGACATGGCCAAATGAGAGGGGAGAAATAGAGGAAGACAGAGATTTTGAGATGCTAGAGGATAAACAAATGAATATGGTAGCATTGCCATGAGAAAGAACAAAAACAAAGAAGCAAATTTGGCAAAGATTAGGAAGAAATAATTTAAAAAGTGTAAAGAGAGTCAGAAAAGAACAGTATCATGAATGCCACAGAAAGAACTGGTAAGGGGAAGAACTGGTAAGGCATGAGAAACTAAGAGTTTTCCTACAAGATGTGGCAAGAAGCCTCACACAAAGGTTCAGAAATGTAACGTGTGAGGAAGCTGAGGAGGTCAATTTAAATTGCTTTTCTGAAAGGTTTGTTAAGGAAGGAAAGGGGGAAGTGGGGGACAGCACCTGTTTATCAACTAATGAGAAGTCCTCCTGAATATGGTGAAGCCTGGATTTCTCATCAAGAAGCCACTTGTATTTTCTGAATTTGTATTTTCTAATAAAATTTGTTGGTATCTTATCTTAGACAATTATTCTCCAGTGTGTAATGAAGGGCAAGCCATGTACCCAGTTGAGAAAATGAAAAATTGATGCTCTATTTGAGGACTCTATGATTCAGTGCATTTGCAGCTCATCAACACAATTAGATGCCAGGAGTCTGACAATTCTACAAAAGACTTTCATCTGACAGAGATAAGCTCTTTCTTAGTTTTTTAGAAACCACTTTCAATTTTATTCCCAGTGTTTTTTGTTATGATCCAATAAGGAGAGTCTGTCTTATGTACAACACAACATGACTTGTTCTGATCTCTTTTTTTAACCAAATTTTTCCAGACCATGGGGATGGGGATTGTTGATCTCCATTGTCTGTTAGAGATGAGCAAAGAACTGAGTTGTGTTTGACAGAGTAAGAAGATAAGACACAAACAGAGAGCTATACTCGGGAGGGATGTTAACCATTTTATTGATCTGTTTTTAAATGAGTCTTAGTGAATGTAGTATAGTGACAGAAATGCAGACTGGCCACTAGACTTTGAAACTGGGATCCGTAGTAAAGACAGCTACTATTTAACAAGCATATACATTGACAGGTGTTTTCCATGTTTATTGTCACATACAGTATTCCCAACCCCTTCTTTTCCCCATGTAACAATCAATAATTAAGTAAAGTATTTGAAGATTCAGGTAGTCAATAAAAATTTGTTTTGAAACTAGATCTGTTCAAAACCAGAGCCTGCTCATTACAACTTATTTTCCCTTCAAAGAGGAAATGCTTTTTAAATGGTTCATGAATCACTTAAGCATTTTTCAAAACAATGGTTTTGGAAACAAAATAACGTTGTAGTGTTGATAAACCTTCCAGAGTATATTTTATGAGAAACCATGGGGAGTTTCATTAAAATAAGAAATTTTATTATGATTTAACACATACCTTAAAGCCATTGCGAAATACCTTGTCAGCCCTTTAAGAACTGAAGAGCAAAATAAATGAACAAATGAAATAGGTACAGACTCATAAATACAGAGAACAGACTGATCGTTGCTGGAGGGGTTGCGGGTTGGGAGGCTGGGTGAGAAAGGTAAAGGGATTAAGAAGTACAAATTGGTAGCTACAGAATAGTCATGAGGATGTGAAGTACAGCATAGGAAATATACCAATAATATTGTAATGACTATGTATGGTGTCAGGAAGGTACTTGAAGTGTTGGGGGGATCACTTTGTAAAGCGTGTGATTGTCTAACCACTATGCTGCACACCTGAAACTTATACAAAATACTATTAAATGTAAAATGTAACTGAAAAATATTTTTTTAAAAAAGAACTATTGAGGTAATGATTTTTGAAATGCATATAATAGCATTTTTTCTTTATACTTGTTTAATTTTGTTATTGCCATAGTCTATAGTATTTCATATACAGAAATAAAAAAATTCTGAGCAACTTAGAGTTAAAGAATATGTTTTTGCCAATCTATTGATAAGTGGACCTCTGACAGTGGCTTCAACATGTTGGTAATCCTGTGGAGATTGCATATGTGGTTAACAAGGTAAAAATAATCCCCCATTTATTCCTTTTATAACTCTTTTTTTCTGAGCCTGCAGTAAACTCACAATGGTGGATCAGGTATCATTCTTCCATTACCCTAGAGAGAGTCTTGGAGCTCCAGTTCCTGGGGCTGCCTATAACAGCATCTGCCTCAAGTTCCAACCCCAGCCCCTCAGTACCTCCTGTTGGCAATGCCTGATGGAGCGCTTGCCATGTGGACGGCAGGAACTGGATATTGAAATGAATTGAAGAAATGCAATGTTAAGAAGCCAGCAACATACATAAACAGTATGAGAATACATCAACAGGTAGGTGGCATTTAAGTTTGTCTCTGGTCCACTTCCCAGGACACTGTTTTACATTTAGGGTTATGATTTCCTATTCTCTTATCATCTGTTTCCTTTGTTTTCTTCATTTTCTTCCTACTTTCCTCTTCCTTTTCATTTTTTCTTCTTCCCTTTTCTTACCTCTTTTCCTTTCATCCTTCAATAACATAAAAGTTTCTGAGTTTTATTGGACACTCTTGTTAATAATTTTATCTACTTTCTGCTTCACCATTGAAATATGGAAATTTCCCATCTTTGATGATGAGGAAAACTTGCTCAAAGTTTTAAGTAGCTTACTCAAGATCACACAGCTCATAAGTGGCAGAGTCATTCAAATCTTGAATCAGAATAATGTTTTATTAATATGAAAGAACATAAAAGTAGTTTCCTTTCCTATGAGGTTAGGGTGGCTGACTAGTGATCTCTTCCAGCGAGGGCTCTCAGAGCTTCTATATGTCTTCAGGCAATTCTTTATTTTCCTGTTTAGTAGAATAACACTGCTAGGCCACAAAGACTAGAAAATTCCCTGTGGCTCAGTAGGCATAAAGAAGTTTAAGAATAGATTATGGATGTTTTATCATCCTTGGCAAAAATACCTGAATGCAGACATGTTCCTATAGAAATACCAAGGACCTTCAGTAAGATAATCACAAAAAAATATTTTATTGTCTTTACTTCTTCATCATTTTTTTATATCATCCTTGGATGTCATTCTGTAGGCCAATTGACAGCCATCCTGAGCTTTAAGTTCATATTTAAGACTCTGGATGGAAAGGTGGCTCTATAACTAATTAATTCCATAGATATTTATTATGTGCCAGGCAGTTTTGTTTCCTCCATTCAGTGCCACTAATGCTTTCTGGAAGAAGATTAAACATACAAAGTTTGTCCGGAAATTTTCCAGCCATTATAATATAATGAGAATGGTTTGCTTAACCTCAATGTAACCTGTCAGCCAAAGAGCGTGGACTAAAATGCGCATGTATGAACAATGATGACTTCACTCTCCTAGTCAGTGGGGATGGTAGATATTGAAGAGGGAGCATGTGTACTGTGTGGTGTTCGCATTCAAAATGACTGAGTGTGTAGAGCAACAAATCTATCTCAAATTTTGTGTTAAGCTTGAACATTCTTCCATGAAAACTATTAAGATGATTCAGAAGTCTGCAGCTAAGGGCAACTGGTGATTGGCAGCTTCATCAAGACAATGTGCCCACTCATACATCACATCTCATGCAGAGATTTTTGGCAAAACATCAAATCACCCAGGTGACTCATCCCCGCTACAGTCCAGATTTGGTGCCCTGGGACTTATGGCTTTTCCCCAAACTAAAATCACCTAGAAAGGGAAGAGATTCCAGGCCACCAGTGAGATTCAAGGAAATGCAATGTTACCAGAAACGATGTGTGTCACTTCTGGGTGGAGGCTTTTTGCCCCACATGCCTCACACGTGGTCATGTACCATGTGTACCACCTTCCTGCTGGGTCATATGTACCAAAACACTGGGATCACAAGAAGGAAGGAGCCTAGACCCCTAAATACTGCATGAGAAGTCTTCCTTCAGCCGCTTTCTTATTGGTCTGTCCGTTTGGACCATAAAAGTAAGAGAACAATAAACTTGTATTTTTTTTATCCCACTGACACTTGGGATTTTTCATTAAATATGTCTTCCTATTTTGACAAACACTGTAAGAACAAAGTATTTTTACTGTTTGTTTTTTTTTTTTTGGTAAAGACAATTTCTAGAATTAATTTTATAATATTTAAATAACAGAGCTTATGTTATATATGCCAGTGCATTTCCTCTCCAAACATAAAACAAGCAAACAAAAAACTAGCACTTCTCAATTTATAAATACATCAATGGGATGAATGAATAAATCAAGCAATATCATGCTATACTCATTTCTGGATCTGTATATGCATTGTCCAAGGTGAAAGTAATATACTCATTAGCTAATTGTATCGTGCAATTGAAATGTGTAAAGATCATGGACTTTGGCAATTAACAGAGTTAAACTTAAAGCATGGCTCCAAAATAACACTATTTACTTATTGTGGTTATTGAACGCAAGGTCATCTGACCTTGGCAAAGTTATTTCACCTGTTTCTCATTTTTGTCATCTTGTAAATGTACATAATATTTATAATACAGAACTGTTGTGAGGAGGTAAGGACAAGGAAAATACTGAGAAGCATACTTAGTTCTTTTCACTTAGTGGGTGGACAACAGCTGCTAGATCTCCCCCCTCCGCCCCATCTTGGTGTATCATAAAGTGTCACATAAATAATGGGTGGCATCAATTAGGTATGACTTCTTTAGGACATCACTAATGGAATCATACATCAAAACATAGGCCTTTGAGATTCGCAACTATTTGGTGAATATGTCCTTACTTTATTTTTTACGACATGACTTTAGAGCTTTCTAACGTAACAAATATTGTGTTTACTTTGACATCCAGGCCTTGCTTCAATTATGAAAGTAAACCAACAAAATTATGCATCTGGAGTGATTACATCTTTACAAAATATGACAAAGCCTTTTGTGTGCCTGTGTTTCTAACTACAAAATGACGTTCTGTGAACCTTTAGTAACAGCTATCTGTGCATGTGTGCCCACGCGTGTGCTCGCACATCATTCAAGAAGCTGAAGAAAAAACTGAAGATAATTTTGCAGCATGGTAAGTTTTGAATTTAATGAACAAAGATCTGCTTCTCATTCTCTTTCCCCATATAGACCGTGCTGACTCAACTTTTATTTCTTCTGCATGATTGTCTCTTTAGTCCCTTTTTCTTATTTCACTTAATCTTACCCATTTTTCAAAACCCAGCTTAAGTTCCTCCTCTTCCACAAGCCGCCCCTTAGGATCTTTACCTAGACCTGCTTTTGGTGCCATGTGTTGCTGGAATGGGATTCACAATTGGCCTGCACATGAGGGGTTTAAATTCTCAGGGTCTGTTTTCACAGAAGAAAATTCTGACCTCATGGGGAACATTGGTCTAGAGAGATATAAACCAAACTGAATGCAGTAGAAGAAAGGTGAATGGAAACGCCATGGGAAGAGCCTCCACACAGCAATCCCAAAGGGGTCAAGGTGTGACTTGAAGTGGGAGTCACAAGAGATCAGACTCATCAATGGGGAAGGATGCACAACATCTTTTTATAAGGCTAGGAGGTGAAAAATTCCTGAGTGGGCAAATTGCCGTAGACTGCCCCACAAACACTGTCTTTTCTTTGTATTTAAAAAACTTCAGTATTTCTGTTCATAGATTAATTAGAATGTCAGACAACAGGGACTGACGAATTATGCCTTAGAAGCTGAAGAACAATGTTCTAGGTCTGGCTTCATGATTTATTAACTGTGTTATCTTCCTCATTCTGCTGAATTGCTTCTGAGCCTCTGTTTAATAAGAATACAGATGAAATAATGCCAATCTCACAAAAGTATGGAAAACCCAGTGAGAAAATGCATTAGAAAATGTTTGCAAACTTACCAGTACTGAAGAAATACTAGAGAATATAATTGCTTGAGTTAAAAAATTGTGAACCAATTAAATGTTTTCTCATTTATTAACTCTATCATAGACATAAAATCTAGTTTTTCAACCCATAATAAAAACGTTTTGATGAGATGAATTCCTATGTCATATTATGTCATGCTTTAAAGTATAGGTCCAGGGATATGTTACATATTTAATGCATGTTTGATTTGAATAAATGTCTATTTATTTCTCTCAGCAGATTTACTAGGATTCCTATTTTCTTATATATCTTATAAGAAGAAAAAGCCACAAAAAAATCATTTCTCTGAATGATATTAAGTTGAAAAGGTAAATGACATAATTTATTACAGCAAGAAATATCTGAATTCAAATCTGGCCTTGTCACTCACAAAAATTTTGACTAAGTTGCCTAGCTTTTCCATATCTTGGTCTCTTTTTGTAGAATGGTGATAAGAATAGTTTTCTCATGGGGTTTTCAAAAGTACAAAATGCTTAAGGTACATAAAGTAAGAAACGCGTGCTCTTCCTAGCACATAATAGGTGATCAATAAAAGTTGCTTCCTTTTAAGGCCGTTTGTCATGGCCGTTGTTTCCTTGGAGAATGTAATGGGCTGTCTCTGTCTTTGACCATCTCTTGTTTTAAGGATGATAGACATAGAGGACATATTCCACAATCAGTAGCTAGAAAGGAAGTTTTTCTTTTTACTTAAGTTGATATGTTTTAAAAAAACAATAGCTTTGGTTGTCCCTGCTTGATAATCCTCACGCTGTCAGCCACCTACAGATGAAAGGGCTTCCTGTATTTCATAGCAAGAGGGAGGCTGTTTGATGTCATTTTGAAAAGTTTTAAAGTAGAAAGTGGAAGAAAATCTAGAAATAAAATAATAGAGGCTGGCTCTTAGGAACTTCAGAGTGGAACAACACTGCATTTCTCTTCACAGGAAACTGCACCATTCAAATGCATTCACTTTTCACAAAGCACCTCCTTGGTTTTAGTCCAGACACTGAAAACTGAGCCTGTTAAATCAGAACAAAAACAGTTTTAAAGACGTCTTTGGAAAAATACAATTTTGGCACAAAGAGATGAGAATCAAGAAGGATGAAGAAATCAAAATGGAATTCAGCATGAGGGAGACAAGCTCTTGGGCGCCTTGATATTTATGAAACTTGCACAGCAGCAACCAAAGGGGCAGACTACCCCCATCCGCACACACTATCCTGTCATGCCACTGATTCACTCTTTCAGACACCGAAAGAGTCCAGCAATGATGGGGGCCAGTTTTTATAGAAAAGGGAGGACGTGGACTTGACTATAGTTAAGGTATTTGTGAAAGTCTTTCTCCACTCCTCTCTACTTTTGCAAGTCCTTCCTCTTCTTTATGACCTCTTTGCAGGTCCTAGAGCCCGATTAAAGTGTTCCCTGACAACTATAACTGCCCGCACTTTCTCCCTTTTACAAAGTCTGGGTAGAGGTCTACTCTACACTGTTACAGGCGGTTCAGTGTAGCGGTTAGAACACTGGTATGCCTGGACTGAATCCTGGCTCTGGCACTTGCTAGTTGTAAAATATTGGACAAGGTTATTTAAATGCTTTGTGCATATTTTTATCATCTACATAATGGGGTTATTGCTAGTATAACATTATCTAACTTACAAGGGTCAAATGTCTGAAGGGTTGCAAAATACTTCAAACAATGCCAAGAATATGGTTAATATTTTACACTGCTAGTTATTTTTAGTTAATATAGCCATTTCCCTATCATTAGTTTGAAATCTATAACCAAGGAATATTTCTAAAGAACAAATCTATTCTAGTTATTTTCTGCCACAACCCCTTCAGTGATTTTACCCACTTTCAGAAGAAAGCCCAAACTGTTTAATATGATGTGGCACAAAGATTACTGCACACTCTCAATCTGCCCCCTCAACAATATTCACCCTGTAACACTGGAACATGTGAATACATTACTTCACATGGCAAAAGGGGCTTTGAATGTGTGATCACAGAGACAGACCTGGAGTTTATGGTGGATCATCTGACCTAAGGAAGTGTGTCTTTAAAAATGGAGATCTTACCTGGCTGTGGTTAGAGAGAGACTCATGATGGAGGAAGGGTCACACGGATAGGACATTTTAGCTGTTAAGGTGAAGGAAATGGGGCCATGAACCTAGGACAATGGATAGCATCTAGATGCTGGAAAAGGCAAGAAACAGATTCTTCCATAAATTTTCCATAAGGAAATGTAGCCCTGCAGACCCCTTGCATTCAGCCCAGTGAAATGCATGCCAAACTTCTGATCTAAAGACAAATGACATACAATCTCACCTTTAGCTGGAACCTAATCAATAAAACAAACAAGCAAGCAAAATATAACCAGAGACACTGAAATTAAGAACAATCTGATGGTAACCAGAGGGGAGGTTGGAGGAGATAATGGGGGGCAGGGGGAAGGGTTTTCAGAAACTATAAAGGACACACAGACAAAACCAAGGTGGGGTGGAAGCAAGGGAGGGAGGGGGGTGGCTAGGGTGGGAGGGAGTGGTGCCAGGTACATACAGACAACTGCAACTGAACAACAATAAAATAATTTAAAAAAAGAAATACAAGATGAAATATGTGTGCTGTTTTAAGCTACTAAGTTTGTGTTAATTTGCTATATTAATCATAGGAAACCAATATATATGGCATGCAAAATCTTCTGGTTTGACTCTTACCTTCCCCTCTGTCTTCCTCCAGGGCCCTGAAAAATAATATTGAATGGAGGTTCTAAGGCCAATGGCAGATTTTCTTTGGGCATAGGCAAGATTCACAGAGGTCTACTGACTGGTATTTTTCCAACAAAGGGACAAAGTAATTATTAAGGAAATGGATAGATGTTTGATGCAGAAGGAAAGGATAAAAAGGCAGAGGAAGGCTGTAATACGCAGAATTCTAAGATGCCCTTCAATATTCCCACTTTCTTGTATATATGCCCTGTACAATCCCCAGATCTATGAATATAATGTAATATTATTCCCATGGCTATGGTTCATTATATGGTAAAATGGATATTGCAGATAGAATTAACCTCCAAAGTCAGTTGATCTTAAAATAGGAAGTTCATATGAGTTGACCTGATTTTATTCCATGATATCTGAATATTGATCTAGAGGTCAGGAGAAAAAAGTCAGAGATTCAGATCACGAGAAAGATTTTTAGTGTTATTGCTAGTTTTAAAGATGAAAGAGGCCATGAGACAAGGACTGTAGGCAGCCTATAGACACTAAAAGTGGCTCTTGCTGACAACCAACAAGAAAACGGACACCTCAGTTCAACAACCACAATAACACTTTCAACAACTTGAATGAGATCATAATGATTTTTCCCGAGAACCTCCAAGAATATATGCAGCCAGCTGACACCTTCATCTTAACCCTTTGATAACCTGGCCAGAGGACAAACCTATGTTATGTCCAACTGCTTCATAAAAGTCTGTGATTTTATAAATGGTTTTATAAATGGTTATGTGTGGTAAAATTTATTACACATCAATATAAAACTAACACAGAGGACAACCTAAAGTTGCCATATTATCTTCACCACAAGTAATGCTGCATGTTTCCAGAATATAGTGCAGCTTGCACCATGCAGGGATTAATTCCAAGTCAATCTAACATATGGTTAAGGAAGGTCATGGATTTTGAAGTAAGGGAACCCCAGATCAAGTTACAGACTTGGTCCTTGCCTACCTGTGTGCAATTGGAAAAAATATTTCTCTAAGCCTCAGAGCCTCAGTCTTCTCATGCGGTTGTAGTGAAGGTTAAATAAGATGGTACATATAACAGATTTGCATGAAACCTGGTGCAGATTAAGAGCCCAAAGTTCATCACACTAGGTCTTTTTCCTCTTCTTTTTGAGAATTTCCCAGTAAAATTGGGAAAGGAAGAACATGCTAATTTTCTGGGAGAATGATCAAGGGTCAGATTACAGAGACTCTTAAATTCAAAGGTAGAAAAATTGTACTTTAGCAAGGATGCAGTGGGAAAATTAGTCAATGACTTTGAACACAGAAGTTTAAAAATCCATTATACATCCTGCAACAACTATGTAATCTTATGTGTGCTTCCATTTCCTCAACTGTAACATGAGGGATCTATTAAGATTTACCTCATAATATTAAATGAAGTAATATATGTAAGTGCCTAGAAAAGTGTCTTACCTGGTGAAGATTCAATAAATGGTCTTTTTTAGTCATTCATTTACTTATTTTTCATCCAGTATTTGTCTAATGCCTACTGGTGCCTGGCACTCAATGTTGGAGTTGAGGATACTTTAGGAAGGATATAAAACAAAATCCATAAAGCTAATGTAGTAGTGGGGCATTTAAATAATAAATAAAATAAATATATTTTAAATGTGTGCACGCATCTCTGTAGCATATTAGAAGTACCAGGGTGGGAGGAAGAAAGACAAATTTCGATTAGAAATGGGTTTCCTGGGGAAGATCACTGGGAAAATGGGCATTTGACCCAGGCTGAAGGAAGGAAATGTGCCAGCTATGAGATTTTCGAGGGCAAGACCATTGCAAACATAGAGAAGAGCTAAAACTCAGGCCCCAAAGGAGGGCCTGTTCTGTCTAAGGAGAAGCAAGGAGGTCAGTACGGCTGGAGTAGATTTTGTTAAAGGGTGAGGGATGGTTAAAGGGGGTGAAATCAGAGGACTAGGAGGAAAGACCAGATTTTATAGGACCTTGTAGCCATTGTTAGAATGTGGGCTCTTACTCTGCTGAAATAAGGAGCTATTTATTGTTATCTGGCAGAGGAGAGACACAGTATGACCTTTATTTTACCAGCATCCATCTGGGTGCTATGCTATGAACTGATGGGAGGAGAGGAAATCAGAAGCATTGCCACAAGTTAGAAACCAGGAAAATAATTTTATTTTTTAAAAGATTTTATTTATTTACTTTTAGAAGGAGGGGAAGGGAGGGAGAAGGAGAGGAAGAGAAGCATCAATGTGTGGTTGCCTTTCCCATGCCCCCAGCTGGGGAACCTGGCCTGCAACCAAGGCATGTGCCCTGACTGGTAATCGAACCAATGAACTTTTGGTTCACAGGCTGGCACTCAACCCACTGGGCCACACCAGCCAGGGCTAATTTTAAACATACTATAGATATAGTATGCAATTAAAGTTTCTACCAGAGATATTAAACAAAATATTTGTTTTGAGAATCAAAAGCTCTTTCACCACTGAAGTTGTTTTTTTTTTTCTCTGTCTCTCTCTCGAAATAGTACAGATACATAATTCTTCTTCAATGCTATTCGTAAATCAGCTAAAATGTGGCCAGCATTTAAAACTGGGTTAAAATACGGGTTGCCTCATCCTCTGTTAATATTTTCTTTGTCCTAAATGTAACTACTGGATAGATGAAACATTGGGATGATTGGGGGAAAAAAGTGTAGTTTTCTCAAAGACTTGATTGATAAAATACTGAGCAGTGCTAAAATCACTGCTCAGGTCTTCTTGCTTTGACTGAGGCAGCTGCTGGGATTAATCATTTCACCTTAGGTGTCTTCATAGTTAAGTCTCAAATTCAGAAATGTCCAGACATCTCTGACTCTTGAGAGTACCCTTCAGTTGTGAAGAGAAGAAAAAAAGGAAAATCCTTGCTGATCCCACCCTCTCCATATGTTGGCACTACCAAAGGAAAAAAATGCTCCTTTGGAAAAAATACACTTCCATCGTGTAAGTTAGACATTTACTTATTCATCACTTATTGAGTATCTTTCATCTGTCAGACACAATGCTATGCATGGGGCTAATGTGGGGTTGAGTCCTGATGCAGCTGCTTAGCAGCTACATGTTCTTAAAAAGTTTTACTAGCCTGACTTCAATTTTCTTATGTATAAAGACAGTAGAAGCAATTTCTGGGAGTATGGCAGAATAAACTTTAATAGAAACCCCTTAATCAATTCTACCATAAATGTATAGAAATTCTGTTAGAATATTTTAAATGTTTACATGCATTGAAAATTTTAGATAAAATTTAATTTAAATATAAAATTATATATATAACCATATGTTTATATACAGGTTGAAAAGAAGGAAAGAACAATATACATGTGGAAGAAACATAGCAAGAACTCAAAGTCCAAACAATAAGGACCAAGTAACCTAATGGGACACCACGGCAGCAGCAGTTCCAGTAAAAAGCAATGGGGACTGGGGTCCTAAATCCTTTATAGGAACAAAAGACCAGACTCTGGTCTATGAAATATGAGAACTGGAACCTAAATCACAGGCATTAAAGTATCACCCCATCCCTAATTATAGATATTGAAAAAAGTGCTTCTACCACATTATATATAGGTGGAGTGAAGAATCTTGCCAATGTTCAGAATCTTGGATAGATAAAATTTAAAGATCAGGCAGTAACTTGTGAGAAATCTAAATCCCATACCTGTGCTACTCAAGATTATGGTATTTGAACTACTATATTAAGTACCAATAACCTGAACTATGAAAATAGGAACCCTCCGGAGCCAACAGAGAGCTACTCTATAGATTCATTTATGGGATTCTCATGGAACGTAAAATATGCTCATTAGACATGAACTTACAGTTCAAAAGTACAAGAGAAAGAGCAACCACAGGAAAGGGAAAGTCAGCCAATACCACAAATAGAATCAGTGCTCTAAGAATTAAAGAGAACCAGTAAATAAAAACATTTCAATAATTAAGGAGGAAACACAAACATACCAAATAAATTAGGAAAGTAAAAATAACCCAAAGTTGCAGAAAATAATTTAAATTATAACATTTTTCTCAATTATATGAAAAAATGCTTGATGTGTGTATAAACTGACAATACCAAGGAAGAGAAATTTTTCTTCAAAGTATTTGGGAAATATTGCTAGATGAATTATGACAGATGTAATAAGCAAGTTTCCAAAGAGCTATTTTCCACTTTCCAAAAACCCTGTGATTAGACAGTTTTATAGGGAAATCCTGCAAATTCTTACAGAATAGAATATTTCAGTAATATTGACAACATAAATGAAGCTTTAAAATAATTTTTATGAAGTTGATAAAACAGTTATGCAAAAACTTAACAAAGCTTTCCTTGACTGACTTAATATCAGAATTTAAGTTAGCTATGCATGTTATAATTTAAAGGTAACAAAATTTTAAAAAATTGCATAACCTTCAAACAAACAAAAGAACAAAAACTTGTTTAAAAATATCTACTAATAGAGAGATTCTGACATTCAATTTATAAACTGCAAAATCCAGCTTCATGCTGTTTATAAGAGATTTCTACAAGTTAATGAAACAGGTTTAAAGTAAATACAGGAAAAATAATGTTAGACAAATATTAAGCTAAAGAAAGTATAATAAGATTAATTCTGACAAGATATACTTTAAGATAAAAATCTCTATTACTCTATTATTAACTATCTACAGTATCATCATTTTATAATTAAAATTCTATCACTAGAAAGAAAATTTATTTTATTTTATTTTATTTTATTTTTATTGTTGTTCAAGTACAGTTTTCTGCCTTCTACCCCCATCCCAGCCCACCCCCAGCCCTCCCCACCTCCCTTCCATTTCCACCCACCTTGTTGTTGTCCATATGTCCTTTATACTTGTCCCTGCAAACCTAAGAAAATTTTTTAAAAATTGGAAAAAATACTGATTTCTAAAAATATATTTGCCCCAGAACCTAAGCAAACATTTAAAAATGACAGTGTAGAATATTTGAATGGAGTAGTTAAAAATAGTGAACTAATTGAACTTATGTAAAATACTATATTAATCTTCTTTTCACTCACAACATATTCTTAAACAATGTGAGAGTTTATAACATATATTCCACATCTTATTAATATAATTCAACGAAGTTAGAAATATATACCCCTGAACACTACTTGTCAAAATATATTTTAAACTAAAACCAATAAAAGCAAAAACAAAATATTTTAAAAATTAACTTGAGAAAAAAGAATAATGAATATCACAAAATATTTAGAAATAAATGGGAATGAAACATGACATACAGAAGCTTGAGCATCCCACTCACAATTATAGTTACTGATCTTTGCTGAGGGGTTGGGGTGGGAGTAGGGTGGTATTTGCAGCCACAATAGTCATACAGGAGAATAAAAAAGAATAAAACTATAAAAGGAATTCTTTGACTCCAGAAATCAGAAGGAAAAAAGTGTAAACTCAAGGATAAAAAAAGAAATAATAAAGATAGCAGGAAAAATGAAATGAAAGAGTAAGCAAAGACACCATAAAAAAGATCAATGAAATTCCAAGAAGAGCTGGGGCTCAATAAATAGTAGTTTCTGCCAACACCATTACAGCCCCTCTGCCCTTGGCTCTGCCATACTGATTGGAACTCGCTCTTTGTCTTATCCTACCAAGACATATTGAGGTGTTAGCTGGGTATTGTCTAAGAGAGTGCAAAGCTACAAGGAATGGTCATTTTCAAACAAAGTGTCTGGAAGGTTGTGTTAGGAAAGAGTAGCCTGTGCTTCAGATGTTTGACATCCTAATCTCATTTAAACTCCCCTGCACTTCGTATCTCTTACTGTGGCCACAACAACACTCATAACAAATGGCCACAATAATCTCAGTAACCTATAGCCAGGGTTTATTCAGCTTCTAAGTCTGTAAGTCTCCTGGGGGTTGGTTGATTTAGCCGGGTTCATCTGGAGATGCCTCTGACCCATCATCTCTTATGTTCCTCATGGAATCAGGGGACATTCTGGGCATACTCTTGTCATGGTGATGGCAATACTGCGAAGGAGAAAGTCCAATTACAATAGTGCTTTCCAGACTTCTGCTTATGACATCAGCTAATGTTCCAGCAGCTAAAGCAATTCTTCATTCTGAACCCAAAATCAAGGGTGGGGACATTTACTCTGACTCTCCAATGGAGGAAATGACACAATCCCATGGAATAGTAAGTAGGTGCACATAGACAAATCTGGCTCATTAAAGCAATCTCCCACAACCCCATAGGGTAGGTATTGTTGACTTATATCTCAGTAAATTTCTGAGAGGAAGAGAAAGGAAAGAAAACCTAGACAGAGAGCTAGAACACTGGGAAGCTATAAATAGCATTTTTTCCCAGAGCATATTGGGGGAAAAGCCTTTCATTAAAATGAGTTGAAGAAGATTTAGTAGTTCAGTACTTATCATATGTTTGGAATCATGTTAGACAGTAGGGACACATCAGTGAGTAAAAGTCAACATGGGTCTTGTCCTTAGATATTTAAGTGCATCTCTAGAAAAACAGAAAAATCACACCAAGTGATGCATAATCGCTAAACGTGATGAATGGTGTGAAGGAAAGGTGCATGCTGCCACGGAGGTGCGTAGAGGACAAGTGTTCATTTTGGACATATTGTGGCCACACTGTGTGAGAAGAGGGTGATGGTCTGGGAGTGAAAATGAGGGACTCAGTGAGGTGTCCCTCTCTGTACACCTGCTGAGAGGTGACAACAGTTTCAACTGAATGATCCCGCAAGTTGGAGTATGGAAAGGCTAGAGTGTTTGAAAGAAAAATTGGAAATATGGTGTCATTACAGCAGAGGAAATGGTTTGTTTTGTTTTGTTTTGTTTTGTTTTGTTTTTTAAAGAAAAAGGGTTGATGAAGAGTGTCTTCTGCATGATCAGGTAATGCTGGAGGTCATTGCTTAAGCGTGAATTGTTTCAAGGAGGAAGCTAGACTGAAGCTGAGGAATGAGTGAAGGAGAGGAAGTAGATGCAGAGGCCACCGGTTAGAAGTTCATTGTTGAATGAGTGTGAGAGAGCAGGAATAAGAGGCAGACGTGGTTTTGGAGATTTTTAAAATTTTGCTCATGAAGGATCCAGTTGAGAAAGAGAGTGTTTAAACATTTAGGATAGAGAAGTAATAAAAGTGTTAATATTTAAGGAAATGCTTAAACAAAGATAAAAATAAAGGCAATGAAACAAAGTTCAGCCATTTTAATATGCCACATTGTCAGACCCATTATAAGCCATAAAGAAGAAAATACAGGCCTCCCCAGGCAGAGGCTATTTTCTTAGCCACACTTGCATATGATATTAATAATTACTTAATGAAAATGAAGGAATGGATGTGAACTCTCTAAAGAATTTATGTAAGCATGTGCTTTATGTTAGTGTTTAGAGTGAGAAATAGTTTTCTCATTACAAAATATGGACTTAGTTATTTCTACAAATAACAATCCTGAGTTAAATAATATTTTAGGTTTATTATAAATATCTGCTTTGGGTGGATTGTATCTGGTAATTAGAGTAAAAGTTCAAATGTCTGGCATGAGTGAGACCAGGGAGAATTTCCTTGAAGTATCCTGAAATAACAAAATACATTTCAATCTGAGAATGCTACTCATTTCAGATGAGTGACAGATAAAAAATTTACAGTTAGAATATTATAGTGACTAAATCCCTAATGGAGAGAAAGCTTGTACATTTGATTTCAATCTTAATGTCATGATTTTATAATGTAGCTCATACAGGGACATCTTTGTGCCTCCAACTTAGCCTGGCTCCCTAACTGATCTTTGCAAACCTCCCCTGACAGTCTTTCATTCTTCCTCAACTTGACAATGAGTCAGTCTCAGATGTCAGTGTATTCAGCATATATTGACTTTTTAAATTTTCATTTTGACATTCTAATGATCTCTCTATAGATTTACACTGCAATGATCTTGCCATGTACTTGGCACTTTAGAGTAGATATTTTAAAATTTGTATTGTTAAATTGTTATTAGAAATTATAGTATGCCAATACTATAATCGGCATATATAAATAAATAAAACCAGTTTCTAGTGGTCTCCTATTGACCAGAAGAGTACAAATTAGAATAAGAGAAATATTTTTCATCCTCAGATTGCCTGAAATAAAAAAAAAAAAAAAACACAAAAATGTCCCAGACAACTGATAATTTGGGGAGTTACGGGTTCAGAAACAATGCTGATAGTAATGTTAATGGATATAACCTTTCTAGAAAGTGATTAAGTAATATACGTTACAATTAAAATATACAGATCCTTTGGCCTAGTAGTCCTACTGTTTTTTTTCTAGATACATGTATGTAAATGGGTATTACAGCATTAACGACACAAACATGAACATAAACTGATTGTCTTCCATAGGAAAGCATTCAACAAAGTGTGATATGTCTGCACTGTGTAATGTTACTCAGTTCTTGAAAACAATGAGCTAGACCTTTGTGCCATGGCCTGGAAGGTTGGCGTTCATACGTGATGCATTTCTAATCAAGAAAAGAAATTTTAGGTGTACACTATCATCCTTATATAAGCCAACTTTTGTAAAAATGAACAACTCCAAAATTCTTCATATTCGTGGGTGCTATGCATGGGAACATGCGTGTTTTTACATGTGTATGAATATGAAGGAATGTTGGAATGTTATAGACAGAGCTATTAATATTGTTTATTTCAGAGGAATTGGGAGGTAAAGATTTGGAGGAAGATCATGAAC
The DNA here is from genome assembly GCA_004027475.1 of Anoura caudifer. Lineage (NCBI taxonomy): Eukaryota > Metazoa > Chordata > Mammalia > Chiroptera > Phyllostomidae > Anoura > Anoura caudifer. Next base: position 87,094 of record PVKU01001883.1, on the reverse strand, counting down.
TCTTTCCCTTACATTGTGTTTAGATTATTTTCTTGTTGTCATTTAATACTTTTGAGAAAACAAAGGACAAAGAAAAAACAAAATTAAGACTGTGGACTAGAACTGATCACCTATGAGAGAAGTGTAGGGAAGAAGCAGAAAAACAAAGGTGTGCACCCAAGTCTGCGGGCTTTCCAGCATTGTACAGAGAGATTTTTAATGAGGAAAATGGCTGCCTAGGTTGCTCTGAAGCAAGCAACCTGCTGAGAATAACTAGAAAGTGTAAAACATCTGAACATAGGCCTTCAGTAAGAACATACATTTTGGGGCTCTAAAAATTGTACAAGGAGTCTGATTTTACACATGCTGTAGTTTTAAATTTCCAAAATAAATTTATTTTGTTCCAATCATATTTAAAATGTCTTAAATAAAGCCTTTAAAATATTTGAAGTGAAATGTTTTCAGCTCTATTAATAATTTTAGTTTTAATAATGACATTAAAAGTCACTTCATTATTTCAGTTTCTATAATGCTATAAAAATGTTAACTTTATATTATATAGGCAGATAATTATTCTTGGAAAGGATAAATCATTTAGTGTCTAATCTATTTTACAAGGCATTATTTTATTTAGTAACTTGATGAGGTAGGAGTCACTAATGACATTTGTAAATGAGAAAAATGAAGCAGGAAAATTCAACACTTGGCCTTTCAGAATTCAAACCCCATATCTGCCCTGTACATTTCTCTCCTTCCAAATAATTCATCAGGTAGCACGTGGCAAATCAGTGAATTTCAAACATACATCTATCACTAAGCCCAGAGTTTTGTTTCATGGGGTCTTTTTCTTTCTGCTAAGCTAACAAAATTAACTTAGTTATTATACATTATTACTACTTTTTAATGATAATGAGCATGCATTGACTTTCAATTGCAAAAAAATAAACAAAATAGTTAGGAACTTGGTCTTAAACAGTGTAATTTACATAAAAATAAATTGCTTTGTAAACTCAATTATTTTGTAACAAGCTCAGCCTATCAGAATATTCTGATTTCTCAAACATTTGACTCTCAAATGCATCAGAATGGCCATTGAGGTCACAGTTTATCTGTTTTATCTTATAATAATATGTAATTCGTTATTTTACCCCTTTAACAAATATTTATTGAGTGTCAACCATGTGCCAGGCTTGTCCTAGGACTGAGTTTTGAAGGTGAGCAAAACTAGTCTGGACCCAGAGTTCTGACAGTTTAGAAGAGAGTGGCTCCAAACTGCTGGGTCCTCCTGGTATTTGTGTTTAGAAGTAGAGTTTGAACACTGACCACACATGCAGCCCTGGCCAACTGGAGATGAAGATTCATTGTGGGGAGAACCTGCCACTTGGAGACACAAGATTTAACTAGGTCCGTGTGTATGTAAAACAGCTACAACTATCAAAAAAAGAGATAATTCTGTGGGGCACTTTATATGTCATTTCAGATCACCAACATAGGAGAGACTTTTTATCACCACTGAGGTTACAAGAGAGGGAGGTTACAAGAGAGGGAGGTCACACAGATGCTAAGTGGTGGAAATTGTGTTTAAATTGCAAACATTGACAATAGATCATGGGATAAAGTTTGAGATAGAGTTATGCAGGCATTGTTATGGGAGCAAAGAATGAAGCAAACATGATTAATTCAGTAAAAGGCCTATTTCTAGTAGCCTTATACTGCCTAGGATAGAGGCTAAATTTTGCCAAGGTAGGAAGTCAAATGTGGAAATTGGTCAATGTGCAGATGGGCATGGCCATCACCAAATGACAAGATTGCTGATGCATTAAACCCTGTTATAATACAAAATTATCTGAAGTTTTAGTGCAGAAGATCTACCTGCAGTATAATTTAGAAATATTCCCAACCTGGGTTTTAGTCCGAAGAGCCAAACAGAACACATTAAACAATAATTGTGCAGAGTCCTTATGCCTATAAGACTGTGCTTTGATGATTCTGGCTACTAATAGTTTTGTGTTGCTGTTAAAATCACATCAGTGCTAAGAGTTTGACAAATTTTGAATAATTCTGAAGGATACTCTGAGTCTAGGAAGCCTAATTCAAACCATCCTAGAATTATACAAACTCATTGGAAGCTGGACTATACAAACTAAAGTCTAAGCTGAGAAATGAATGTGATTTCATGGAGACAGTGTTGTGTTAACAAAATGCTGTTCCATTGTGGGTCCCCAATATTGGACAAATGAATGAAACCTGTTGCTATAAACAACTGCAACTCTGCTATAATCTTTTAGCACCTTGAACCTTTGTGCAGCACTCATGACTTGTCACGTTCCAGCTCAAGGGCGTGTTGTATCAGCGAGGACAGGGGCTAGCGTGTGTGGTCAACCCTCGCATCGCCCACAGCTAGGAGGTAGAAAGCAGATGGCTAACATTTGTTGTGTGAATGAATGAGTGGCTCTTTCACGTACATCTCTTTTGGAATTCTCCATCATTTTGTGAAGGTGCCCTGAAAATTGTATTTTTTTTTCTTTTCTCACAAATATTAAAAACTAAAGTCAAGGGAGCACACATTTTCCCAAAATCATGTAGAAAGCTAATGTAAAATGCAAGCTTTTTCCAGAGCATGACAACCACCCTTGGGTAAGGGATAACTTACCACCTTTTTTCATCTTCCAGTACGTATCACTGTGCAATGCACATAATAGATGCCCCGTAAGCGTTTGCTAAATGAGTCGCCACATGTTTTTGACATACAGTTTCTTCAACCTAACAAATCACAACCAGCTAAAATTTTTTCTTCTTTTTAAAAAAAATTTTGCCCTTTTTGCTAACTCTTGCATGTGCACAGGCATAAAACTGTGGTAGTTCATTTTACAAATTCAGCTTAAAGGCTGCAACATGTTTTTGGATGATTTTAATGAGCACTATGTTTATTCTTTAAAATAACAGCTTTGTTTTCACAATTTAAGTGAAATTTCTTTCCACAATGAGTATAATGCGTGAACAAAATGTCCTAGAAAGGGTGGGAATAAAGGATTTTCTGGAACTCAGGTTTATCATTTCACATTTATTATTTTAATGGGTTTCTCATGTTAGCCATGACATTTAGGCTTTGTTAGCACCATTTTACAGAAGAAAAATGTAAGATTAAATGTCTTGCTCAGAGTGGTTGGTGAAATTGGTGGAAAAGCTATTTGGGCTCAATTTGGCTTAAAGGTCCTTTGCACTAAGCCTAGAAATGGCATTGCATTTTAAAAGAAAAAAAAAGAAATGGGGAGTAAATAAGGTTTGCCTTGCTCTTGAGGATTTGCTGTGTTTTGGGCACTGTGCTGGGTGCTGGTAGGACATCAGTAAAGAAAACAAAGACTGTGCTCTTTAAATCAAGCCAGGGAGGAGACAAGCTTTAAAATCTACTGCCAGAGGAGATGCTGAAGCAAACACATAAATAACACATCATTGCCCTTGGGCTAATCACTATGAAAGAAATGACTAGAATGCAAGGACAGAAAACCACAGTGGAGACTTGCTTAGACAAAGAATCCATTTTCATAGACTTATGCATAACTGAACAAGCAGAATGTTAGGTTTGCAAGTTGCATTCTCTCTCTGCTTGATAGGTGACTTTGAAAATAGGATCTACATTTTTTTTTCAGAACCATTTTCCTCACCTGAAAGACAATAGTCATCTTTTACAGATATTTTGAGATTTAGATAGTTTTTGGTTGTGAAAATGCTACCCACTTGGACACATACTATGCTTTCAATAAAATGTTTATATATACATACATTTAAAAAACATTTATTAAACACTTACTAGATCCAGAAACCAGGCAAAGTGCTCAAAGTGCAAAGATTAGTAAAACACAGTCTGTGCTCTTAGAAACTCACTCACTGGAAGATTTTTTTAAAAGCCCTAATTAGAGAAATATATTAGATTGTGACAAGCAAAATGTAGATAAGTGCAGAAGAGGAACATCTAACCCAGCAAGGTGTCCTGGATGAAAGGACACTCCTCCATGGTGGCAACAACACTCCTGGTGGAGGAAACAGCACGGACAAAAAGATAGGGGTAGGAAACACGAGGTGTTTCCGGAAGGTGAAGGTGAACCATAGTTGGAGCCTGGGTGAACGAAAAGGGATGGATGTAGGATGAATCTGAGTGCTTCACTAGCATCACACTGCGTTGCCTCCACCTAGAGAATGACATAAGTTTGATATATTGGGTTGGCCAAAAAGGCTGTTTAGTTTTTTTCCCCATAAAATAAAATACACATTTTTCATTTTCACCAGTAACTTTATTGATTTGGGTATTTTGAGTATGTTGGCTATCTCCCACCTAGTATGACATTCATTGTTCTCAATTAATGTCTCCATTTGATTGTTATCAGCTTCAGCTCGTCTACCCGACTGTGGAGAATAGTCCAGCGAGAAATCTCCAGCACAAAACTTCACAAAACACTTTTGACGTGTTCTATCAGTCACAGCACCTTCTCCATACACACAACACAAACCTTTTTTTGTGCTTCAGTGTGTTTTTACCTTTCTTGAAACAATAAAGCATAATATACTGAAAATGTCACTTATTTTCTTCCACCTTCAACATTAAAGTAGCTATACAAAAATTTACCAATTTTGATGTTTTTTAAATGCACATGGATATGACAGCTGTCACAATGCAATCTAACAAAATTGTTTTAAATGAAGTGAAAGACATCTACATGCTACTGGAGCCATCACATGGAAAAAAACAAATGAACTTTTTGGCCAACTCAGTGTTAACATACCCATTTCACAAATCAGAAAAAATTTGAACTACGAAACAACAAACAAAACAGAACACTGGATTCTGAGAAGATAAGACTAAACACCTTGGATTAAAGGATAAATAACCTGAGGTGAGGTTAGAAGTGGGGAGAAAAACAGAAGCACAAAAACCATAGAATGAAGATCACATTGTTCAGAAAGGAGAGAGCCTGGGGTAATAGCCAGAGAGACGCATGGTCAAGGGACAGATTTTTGCTTTATTTCATCAAGACATATGATGATTTAGGAGGAAATAACCAAGAAAGTAAGGTGAAAATAGAATACTGGTGAAGGGATTAGCTTTAATCCTAATAACAGTTGAAGTCAGTAGCACTTACTATGGGCGAGAAGCAGAGGCAATTGCAGTATGCTAAATTGTTCGTTTAACCTTCACACGTCTGTGAGGTACATATCATCCTTACCACAATGTCACAGAAGAGATTATTAAGATATTGAAAGGGTAAATTTAAGAGACTCAAACCCACCACTAAGCTTTATAAAACTACATTGAAGAAAGTGAAGTGAGGGATGTTGTTCTGACACCATATTAGATAGAGTGTTTCTTGAGAGCCCCAGGTGTCCAAGGGACATAGTTTGGATCTAATTAGCACGAATGTATTGAAAGCAAAATTTCAATTCCTGAAATATAGCAACTGCTATTATTTTTTCCTGGTTAAATAAGACTAAATGATAGCTAAAGTAATTTTATAAGCACCTGAAATTTTTTCTAGCTAATCTATGCCATATTACCTCTATATTTTATATAATATAGTCACAGAGGCCATATGAAAAATATTAAAAATGTATTTTCATTAGGAGCACCTCTTTAACAAGAGATTATATTTTATCTTCAAAGAACAAGTGTTTTTTTTCTTTTTTGAAAAAATATACCCTAAGCAATTGTTCCTGATACTGCTCTTATTGAACACCATCTTTTTATTAATTAAAATATCTTTTCAGACTCACAAATGTATTAAATTATTATTCAGTTCTCATCTCAGGCTGATGATTCTTGCTAATTTGAGTCCATCAGAAAATTTCAAATTTTCTATTCATGTACTGAATTAGTTTCAGAGCACTGCTGAATTGAGTTATTGAATTATTTAGTAAATCTGATATTATTGTATTAATTAACTACCCCAGTGTATAACTTAACAAATTTTTATAATTTTATTGGAGGGATTCAGTCATTCATTTACTGCCAAAAATATCATGATCAAACTGTTTTAACTACAAATAGGGTAAATTTAGAACTATAGAGCATGTTTTCTTTTCCAGCCATTATAAAATAGCAGAGTCCAAATTCATTCTTTTAATACATACTATTAAAAACCTGGACAAAATATAAACAGAAAAATGAGCTCCAGAAATATATCGTAATGTTTGCTTGCCAAACATCAAAACACACAAGTACAGGGTGAAGTCTCTGAAGAAAGGCAAAGAATATAGAGGAGCTGTGAGCAAAGTGGTCCCCACAGCTAACCAAAGGGCTAGAATGCTTTGAGATCTGACCTGCCCAAGTAGTAAAGCTCATAGGCCTCTCAGGGCATTCAAGGCAGACCTGAGAAGACCACACCTTATTAGTGAGAGTAACGAAGCCCTAAAGTAAAGACTAGTCTAAATCTTTCCTAACAATGGTTAAAGGTAAGCCTTAAAAGGAAATAACAGTGTGCTGGAACAAAGCCCAATACTCACTAAATAAAAACAGCCATTGCAGACAATTCACAATTGAACATGACAGCATCCAGAATCCAATCAAAATTACTAGACACACAAAATAGCAGGAAACAATGAATCACAAACAGGAGAAAAATCAGTCAATGGAAGCAAATGAATGAGAGAGAAGACAGAATTAGTAGATAAAGATGATAAAGTGAGTCTGATAACTGCATAAGATTATTTAAATGAAGAGGAGAGAAAACACATAAGATATAAAAATCACCAGGCAGACCTGTAAGAGATAACAATATGTAAAATTTCAAACTGGGTGGAAGGTGGTGGAGGTTGGGGGGTAGAAGGATTGAACAAAAAGTTAAAAAGACTCATGGACATGGACAACAGTGTGGACATTGTGCAAGTCAGAGGACTGCAAGTGACTCTCCACTTGGAATTCTTCCAGCTCTAATGTTCTTCAGTAGTAAAGATGAAATAAAAAGTTCATCGGAGAAACAAATGCTGAGACAACTTATCCCTGGCAGATCCCACTATAAAAACTATTAACAAGTTTTTGTCTGGCATTTGGAAATTAATACCAAATGAAATTTCGAATCTACGCAAAGAAATGAGCACTGAAGTAGCAAATATTGGCTACATATGAAAAACCTTATCCTCATGTTTTAATTACTTTTAAAAGTTATTATATATTTGGTATAAGAATGATTGCAATGTATTATGGGGTTTAAAAAATATATGAAGTAAAATTTTTGAAATAATTTTTAAGTGATAGAGGAGAAAATAGACATATCTTAGTAAGGTCCTTAATGTATTTCAAGTTAAACTTTGGAAGGGTAAGTGGTAAAAAAAAATCACCAGATAACACAAATAAAGTCAGTAATAGAGATAAAATTAAACACTAACGTATTCAACTCATTCAAGAAAAGGCTAGAAAAGAGAAAGTAAGGAAAGCATAATATATGAGACAAATTTTAAAAATAGTAAATGGTAGATTTCAATCATATCAATAACTATTGTATATTAAAATTAAATTGTCTGAACCCTTCAATTAGATGACAGACCCAAAAGATCCATGCAGATATAAAGTCCAGCAAAGGAACTATAGTCAATGATATTGCAATAACTCTGCATGGTGCCAGGTGGGTATTGGAAGTTCCAGAGGAATATTTTGTAAAGCATATTGTTGTCTAACCATGATGCTGCACACCTGAAACCAATAGAAAATAATATTGAAAGTAAACTGTAATCCAAAAAAATTTTTTTAGAAAAACCAAGATTGCTAGACTAGACAAAAGAGCAACCCCAAAATATGTGTTGCTTTCAAGGATCCTTTTTTTTTTTACTATAAAATTATAAGTAGCTTTTAAAAGTAAAAGTTAAAAAATGTAAACCATCAAACATAAGTTTTTAGAAAGTCTCATTGGCTATAGTAATGACAGATAAAATAGGTTTCAGAACAAAAATTGTCAGAGATGAATATGATATTTTAAAATGATAAAATATTAATTTACCAAGTATAGCTAATAATTCTAAATGTGCATATACTTGATAAAAATGCTTCAGACTGTATGAAGCAAAAACTGGTAGCAGTACAAGGAGAAATAGAGCAAATAACAATCATGATGGATATTTCAACACTCCTCTCTCTGGATAATCCACAGAACAAACAAATTTGTAGGAATATATAGAACCTTGACTGAAACAACTAACTTGAACTAATTGTCATTTATTTAAAAAATACTGGCTAACTACAGTAAAATAAATGTTTGTTGCAAGCACAGAAGGAGCATTTCCTAAAAGAGATGGTATGTCTGGCCATGAAACTACTCTAAATACATTTCTAAAGACTGAGTATGTCTTCTGAACACAATAGAATTGAAACAGAAATAAGTTTTTAAAACAGTATGGAAAATATCTAATACTTGAAAATTAAACCACATGCTTTCAAACAGTACATGGATCAAAAGAAGAATTTCAAGAGAAATTAAAGAATACTTTGAAATAATTAAAATACACATAACAAAAATATAGGATATAAATCCATTAATATAGAATACATGACCAGGTTTTGTTTATCCTGTGAATCCAAGTTTCATTTAATATTTCAAAAAGTCTATTTTTGAAAATTTACAATATTAACAGAAAAAAAGAGTAAGATGACATAATCATCAAAATTGATGCAGAAAAATTCATGGGTATAATTCCACCACTGACATGACTTACAAAGAAAAAGATTAGGACAAAAAAATGAACATTCTCAATCTAATAATAAGTTTTTACTAGAAAATCTTTATATAGCATGCTATGTAACACTGAGTGACTGAATGTGTAGCAGACCCTTCTGCGTGGGGTGGGCCCAGCTCCCACTGGGAGATGCACAGGACCCACGCCCACAGATAGGTTCCCTCCTGGGTAATCAGATTTGCAATATACCTAGGCTGCTTTGAGCTTGCTTTTAACTAAAACTCCCTCACCCTACAAGTGCTAAACCTTGCAGGGACCAGTGTCACCAGCTCAACCACTTTTGCCTTTTCATTCGCTAATATCCTTCTTCTGTGATGTGATGAGGGGCATTGGCTTCTTTGTTGTAACCTGGGATAGAGGACCATCTTGTAATGTGAGGAGATATAGAATAAAGGCCTGTCATGGCAGAGGCTGCGGCTTTTGCTCCCCTTGAGAGAAAAGCCACTCTGTCCTTTTTCCTCCACCGGACTCGGTAGTCTAATGCGTATGTGTTATTTCATCCATAATGATGCGGACATTGCTAGCCTGTGTCTGCATCATGAATGCTTTCCCATTAAGACTGTAAAAATTAATCCATAGAATCTCCATTTAAAATGGAGTTAGGGGGTTAGAAGCATGAACTCTCACACAAGTGGCACTAAATACACACTATGCACCCCAAAAGGTAGCAATATACCTTGCATCTCTGACAGGAGGTGATGCTATCTTCCTATCTCAGCAGGAGGAAGAAAAGAGTCGTTGCTCAGTAAGGGGTCAGCCAATAGAAAACTGTGATAACTCAGCCAATGAAAAGCCACTATACTTCAAAGTTTCAGTTTTCTCCAATGGATTCTTTGTTTGGAATTGCTCTTCCCAGTTCCACAAAAAGAGTATCCCTCTCCTTTGTTTCTCTGGACTTGTATGTGGTTTACTATTAGACCACATGTCTTGAATTACAGTTGTTTGTTGTTCCCAAATAAACCCATTTTTCTAGAGAAATATCTAGTTGTCCATTTGTTTAAGGTCAACAACATCAATAACAAGGAAGTATGTCTACTCTGATCTTTTTTTTTTTTGTCAACATTGTATTGAGGAAAAGAAAAAGCACATAAAATGGAAGAGAAAAGGCTTAAATTGTCATTATTTGCAGAAGACATAGCATATGTAGAAAATCTAAAAGTATCCACAAGAGCTACTAGAAGTGATGTTATTTTAACAATGGCACACCATATCATTAATAATGTTTTGATTAATAGTAATGATTAACTTTGTTTTTATAAAATGGCAATGAAGATTTAGAACTTAAAACAGAGTTTTATTTGAGATAGTGTACAAAAATAGGAAACTAATACAATATGTTTATCTTTGTACTGAAAGTTTTTTTAAAATGCTGAGAGTAACCCTGGCTACTGTGGTTCAGTAGATTGAGCCCCAGACTGAGAATCAAAGGGTCACCAGTTCAATTCCCAGTCAGGGCATATACCTGGATGGCAAGCCATGTCAGGTCCCCAAAAAGGGGCGGGTGAGAGGTAACCGTACATTCATGCTTCTCTCCCTCTCTGTCTCCCTCCCTTACCCTCTGTCTAGAATAAGTAAATAAAATCTTTTTTTAAATGCTGAGCATAGTTGAAGTACTAAAAATAGACAGAAATGGAGTTTCCAGAAATAACACATATATTCTAGAGCAGTAAGAGTTGAGGAAATATATATCTCCCAAACAGAAATACCAAGGAGCAATGGAGTCTTTTCAATGCATGGTGTTGGAACAACTATGTGGCAGGAGAAAATACATCTGACATATAAAGAAATCTCAAGAAATACTAGCTCTCTTCCTTATTCTCTGTGCTATGTGCAATTGGTGTGATGATGTCAGTTCATCTAATCCATCTAACTTACTTGGAGAAGTCAGAATGTGTTTAAGCTGAAACATCTTGAATTATTACTGTTCTGGGTCAGTGAGGAAATGGAGATGATTGTTTATGGTATGAATACTGTATATGTCATTGTAATGCCATTTTTTAATTTAGAAAGAAAAAATATTGATTGGCATTTTATCTCAGAATGCAAGCAATAAACAAGACTTTCTATCAAAGGGTTTTCAAGTGCCCATCTCTCCATCAGAGTGAGTAGAGACTGCTGAGGGCACTCGGGGAGATCACACATGGAAGAGAACACAGTCTCTTCCCACGGTCTCTGGACCTGAGAGAAGGCTGAGGCAACACACAGTCCTTTGACTTGGCAGTTAGGCAAACAAACAACATACTACAGCATGTGTTGAAACAAGACAAAAACCAGGAAAAAATATTCAGGTCTTGAGGATTTGTTTTGTGCAAATGCATAAGAGAGAGTAAAACTTTTATTTGCTGAGTATCACGCATGTGTGTATATGTGTATAGGGTGTGCCGGGCCACTGAGGGGAGGGGAGGCAGCAGGAAATATCTTAGGTTCAATCAAAAAAAAATTTTTTAAAGAGTGATTTTGTTGTCTCCATTATGCCATTTGAAACATCACTTTTCAATCTCTTTCAATCTGAAAAATGTATACATGCTATAGTGTCTATGAGCCTCACATTTCTCATTAGTCAAAGAAATCCATTGGATCAAAGGGGCTCTTATTAGTTTATTGCATCTTTGACAGGCACTATGTGTCTCCCTTCCCCTTACAAAGAATAGGGAGTCTTCTTTGTCTTCTTTGGAAAATCAACCCAGTCTATACAGTGCCTGTGACAGAGAAAGACTATATATATTCCTTTCTAATTTTAAAAAAATGTTTGCTTAGTATGGAAAAATGTTTACAGTCCATGGAGTGATGATCAGGAGAGAAAAATTTTATAACTCCTTTTACAAAGATTTTAATGGTCACCATGGTCACCTCTTTAAAATAACCTTTCAAAGGACATCTGCCAGATGTGTTCCAGGACTCTGGCTTTCCTGAGGAAAGAGTGACGCAATGAGAGCCAGATGCCAAACGCATATAATTTGTTGAGGCATAAATCAACTGCAATAAGAATATTAGATGAAGGGGGGAGAGAGTGTTTTTATGGACTCGAGAGAAGTAATAGTTGAGGAAATAATGTGCAATGGACTGAAGATTATAGGTGATCCTTGGAGACTTAGAAGTGAAATATGACTTCCTTGAGACCTTTTTTTGGTCTTTAGTCTTTTTAAAAGTGTTATGTATGTTCCACTGGAAATCTTATTCTTTTTTTTTCACCTTAACTTTTTGTAACACTTTGGTTGATTTTAGAGCTTTTTGACACAGACATAAATGTCCATTATGTGAAAGTGCTAGAGATCTCAGATACAATTGACATTGGTTCATCACTGACTAACAATGATACCTGCTTATTGGAAAAGGACATTCATTGCTATATAGGTCTGTACATACCAGTGAGTCATGCTTGGGAGGAAAATGTCCTGGTTATGACAGATAACTTGGTAGGTTTGTAGTTGTTTACCACTGACCACATCCTCAAGTTCTCCCACATTCTTTGCAGCTTTTCCTATACTGGCTTGGTTTCTTCTGCCTTTAAACATTATCAGATATCTCCTCTTTTGGAAGGTGTGGGGACAATATATTTCATTAATGAAATTACCCCTCAGGATCCTATTTTGTAATACATGAGCTATCACATTGCTCCTCCACTTTTATTTGCATGTCTGTTGTAATATCGGGGTAGCAGAATATTTGTTATTAACTGTGAAGGACAAAAAAGCCACAGAAGACATCTTGAAAAGAAAGGTAGGGTGAAAGAAATAGTCTATTGCCTCTATTTTAATGGTGGCTTTCGGGCTAAATGTGGGTACACAAGCCATGAACATCCAGAAGGAGAGTTGAGAGACTAAAGAGCAGTCCAAGATCACCATTCCAACTGACTTACAGGCAACTATCAATCACAGTCTAGGAATCAATGTCAAGATGAAGAAATGAAGCCAAGTCAATCTCTAGGTGTCAGAGAATAAAGCACAAAGAATCCAGTGCCAATTACATTAAAGTTGGAGCCATGGATGAGAATCAAGTTTCAAATTTTGCAATAATAAGAAGTAAGAATGAGGCCTGTAACAGCCAGTCAGCCTGTCTAGGCACCAGTGAGATGATGAGGCACAGTTTGACTTAGTGCAAAAAATCTGATGCCTCTTGGCATGGGCTTCTCTGAAAGGGCCAGACACCCAGATTCTTGGATAAATAGCCAGCTATCTCCCAGGGGTGCTGTATGGTGGCCAACACTAGGTCTTTTGTGGTGCTTGCTTTTGGAGTCACCACCTTCCCTCTCAAAAGTGTGTATTCCTGACTCATAACTCATTTGCCAGCAGCTCAGTTGCCAATGGCTGTTAACCAGCCATTTTATCAAGTGAGGAAACACCATTACATAATAACTACCTTATTGACTGATATAGTTGCACTCTTGTCTGGTCCAACAGTTCACATCAGTATGCTTGGGAATATCTCTAATGCAGAGATATATTTTTTTAAATTTTATTTATTTAGAGAAAGGGGAAGGGAAGGAGAGAGGGAGAGAAACAACAATGTGTGGTTGCCTCTTGTACTCCCTGTAAGGTATTCGCCGAGGAAGAACAAGAGTGAGCCACAAGTCGGGTAAGCAAAAGTTTATTGGAAGCGCTTCCGGGAGAAGTTCACTGGTCTGACAAAATGTGGGCCAGGGAAGTCACAGTCCTTTGTTCTTGGGAAGGAGTTTTGTATAAAAAAATGCGGGTGACGGGCAATCGGGGATTGGTGAGTAAGGGGTGATGCAGGTGGGGTGAGGTGTCACATGACTTTTGGGGGAAGTTTGGCTTCCGGTTTCTGCTTCTTTGCACAGGAACTGGTATAGTTTTCTTTGTTTTCCCCACCAACCTAACACTCCCCACATTGGGGACCTGGCCCACAATCCAGGCATGTGCCCTAAATGGGAATTGAACCAGTGACCGTTTGGTTCACAGGCCAGCACTCAATCCACTGAGACACACCAGCCATGGCTCAGAGATATTTTTAATGGCTATAGAAACAAACAACAAAAAAAAAAAATACATAGAAATGGTTATAGAAACACACAATTTCTTTATATAGAAAGCAAAATTTGGCCATCTTCATTCTTACCTGAAGAATTGCTGGCAATACAGATCTCTTCACATTTCTCACAACTGCTTCAACATGCCTTAAGGGATGCTCGAGGTCCTCTTCTGTCTCAGGTCTGTATGTCATCATTAGAGAAGACATTCAAAAACATTTCTCCTTAGACGAGACTCCTGGGACCCTCATCTTTAAGATTGAAATAACGGGATGTCTTTCCTCTCTAGGAATTACAGAGATTTTAGCAGTGAGATCGATCTTTTGTTTTTACCACCTCTTCTTCCCAGATCTAAAGTCTCTGGAGTGTGGGCATGATGAGGAGTATAGGTGAATGGGGGTAGGTAAGGCTCATGGGATGCCCCTGTTCTTCTTCATCCACTCACCTCCTTGCCTTAGGCCCCACATTTGCATTTCAGCTCTTTATTCCCTTAAATGAAGTTTTCTGTGGAACTCTCAGACCCCTCCTGCTTACAGATCCATATCATTGGCCCTCAGTCATGCCTGAATCCTAAAATAAATGAATTTTTGCAGCAAGGCACCATTGAACACTCTGGCAAACAGAAGCACTGGTGTCTTCGTGTATTGGTATAAACACCTGAATCTGAACACACTTTAAACTTCGAAAGGCTGAAACACCAAGGCATTTGCTTTCAAAATCCACTTAGTCTTTAAATTGCAGGCTCTTTATGCATAAACAGCAACAGACTCTCTTAGGCTGTCTGGAACACAGGTGCTTTATTCCAAGCTCTGTTTCCCCCGGCTTAAACCACAGAAGACTTTAAAACTCCCTCAACCCTGTCATGACATTTTTCTCCGAACACCAACAAGAAACATCAAACATCACCTTATATATTCCATAAAGATCTAGTCCTTGTCTTTCTTTTATTGAATTTTTGTTATCTTGTATCTCTTTTTCCTAGATATCTGTCTACCTACCTATCTATCTTCTAGTCATCATCCATTTGGGTTTCTAACTCTAAAATGAATTCCAGGACTAGCAGTACATCTGAGACAAACAGAGCCGCAACGTACTGAGCTCCTGCCATGCACATGTGTTTTTGATTCTTATAATTCTCTGAGATGAATATTGCTATCCTTATTTTGCCATGAGGAAACAAAAGCTTTGAAGGGTTAAACAACATGTTTAATGTCATAGAGCTATCAAGAGGCAGAGGTTGATTTTGAACCCAGGTTTGTCTCCCTAGTTATCACTCTTTCCATCATTCCTCGCACTGCCATTCATCTCTGTGTACCTCCCTTTTTTCCTTTCCCTGGTGCCAATAATCTCATGGCACAGTTGCATAGATTAATTCCAAAGTGTGAATGTGCTTGGCCCAATGCCTTGGGTATATTTGGGGCCTAAAATACTATTTTTACTTGAATTCATCACTTGGACTTGAGAGTTTCTCATTCCTTTTCAGCAGAAACTACTCCATCATGGCCTGCAGAGAGCTGGTCTTCTAGAAGCTATTAGCGTACTGTGAGGAAGAAGAAAGGAATTCTTTCTCCCCGAAGCATGCAGGGTGATGCTAAAGTCTGAGCAGATGAGAAGGCAGATTTCCAAGGAAGGACCAAAGAGAAGTTTGTATATGAGATTGAAAAATGTGGGCAAAACTAGGAGGAAAACCAACAGAATAAAACATTACAAAAACCAAGGAAGACTCTCAAGGAGATGTTAACTCATGTCAAAGCAATACGCCATGGGTGATTATAACCACTAAGCATACATATATAACTGTCTCTGTACCGGTACCATTCTGTGCTGCATATGTGATCATCCCATTGTTCACAACAATGTTCCAATATGATAGTATTTTTATGTCCGTTTTATAGAACAGAAGGCTCAGGCTTAGAAACGTTGGCTCCCAAGTCACTGTGTTAGTTTTCTACACTGCATAACAATATTACCACAAACTTAGCAGCCAAACAAAACATATGTTTATTATACCACAGATTTTGAGTAAGGAGTTCAGACACAGCTTAATTGGGACCTTTGTTTAGATTACCATGAGGCTATATTATATTAAGATTTTGTCTGGGCTGTGTTCTCATCTGTAGGTTAGCATGCAGAAAAGACCCTGCTTGAATCTCATTAAGTTCTTTGATGGTTGTTGACTCCAAGCAACAGTCCCTAGAGGCCACCCATAGTTCTCTGACATGTGGGATTCCTCATCATAGCTGTTGATTCCAGGAAGAATCTCTAGGGTTAGTCTTCCAGCAAGTAGAAGTCATATAATGTGATTTAATCATGAGAGTGACAATCTAACTTTACCACATTCTACTGGTTAAAAGCAAGTTCACATACTCCACTCACACCCAAGGGGAGAAAGTAATGCAACGATGTGAATGCCAGAAAGCAAGGATTATTAGGGGAGGGCTTTTTTTATGGTCTGTCCATCACAGTCAACCAGCTATTTTGTGACAAACAGAAAGTTTGACTCCAGAAACACCTCACAATCCCTTTGCCATTGGGTGTGACAACATTTATGTGAATGGAGAAATAAGAGAAAAGCACTTTTACTGGACCGATAACTGGAAACCCAATTGCTAGGGCAACAGGCATGTTTCAGTCATTCCTAAATCATTCCTTATTTTTTTCTTCCTTTATTTTGTTTTCTTTTTTCATTTTTACTGCTGATCGTCCTCTCTCTTCTTTTTTTCTTCCTTTTCCTTCCCATCTTCTTCTTCCCTTTCTTCTCTCTTAATTCACTGCTGATATTATATTCAACTACAAATCTTATTGACTTAAAGGTTTATTTGCACCAGGTACTAAGCCAGGTGCTGAGGATACAATTTTGAATTAGAAATATTTCCTTCCTCCCAAAGTTGACTTTTTTTTCCAGAGACTTAAAAACTACTTTCTACTTTGAAAGTTACTCAGATTGACCCTCAGAAAAGTTATGAAGTGAGCACAGTTCATCTCTCTTGTCACCATACCTTTCTATTCGGGATCTTCCCTGGGAGGAAATTGAGTATAACTAAAAGTCCATGGGGATGGTGAGGTCAAGTTGACCTAGGTTTGAAACTAGCTGGTAACGAGGACACATTTACAAGACTTGCTGATGAAAATCTTAACTTTCCAGAAAGTGTGGAGAATCCAAACAGACAATGTGTATAATGCAATGACTGTTAGTCCTGTGATGTGTCTTTTCTAATATTATGTTATAATTTATAAAATGATTTCTGCCCTACAGAACATGCTTAAAGAATGGTCTCTAAAAGTTAAATATTTAATTCCTTCACTTATGTCATGTACCTTAATAAAAAATGACCAAACAAACAAAAGAAAAAGAACCTGATAAACCAAACTGAATTCTTTTATATCTCTGTTTAATCCTTGGTGTCATCTTACAAACAGAATTAATGAAGATCAGTAAAGATTTTGGTTACATTTGTTAAATTACACAAGGAAGAAGTGAGTGAGTGTGTGAGTGAATGAAGAATAATAAAAGAGAAGTAAATGCTAAATAAGCAAATGAATGAGTGAACTACCTATGTACTAGGAAGAAGCTAGTGTTGGCTAAAGAATAAACTCAGGTTTTGGGTTTTTTTTTTTTTAATTGTTGTTCTTGTACAGTTTTCTGTCTTTCACTCCCATCCCACTGCCCCAGCCCTCCCCACCTCCCTCCCATTTCCACCCCCTCCCAGTTTCTGTCCATGTGTCCTTTATATTTGTTCCTGCAAACCCTTCCCCTTTTCCCCCTGAAATTCTCTCCCCTCCCCCCTCTGGTCATTGTCAGCCTGTTCTCAATTTCAGTGTCTTTGGTTATATTTTGCTTGCTTGTTTGTTTTGTTGATTAGGTTCCTGAACTCAGTTTTGAACAGCCGTACTTTTTTGTGTTTTCCCTCTCAGCTCTGTTCCACTGCGCATGGCGGAAGAGAGCAGATGGAGGAGTCTTGCTGACACAACGATGTTGAGAGTCCTGGCGATGTTAAGGCTCAGAAATATCCTCAGCCTGGCAGAAGCAATTAGAGTTGACAAAGAAACTCCCTGGGTTTCAGACAATCTCTAGCTAAAACAGCATTATGCTAACAGAGAATAGGGTCTTGATCTGAAGCCAGACATTAATACTAACAAGACATCCAAGGAAGGAGCAGGGTTTCTAGCATTTATTGAGTGAGAACCAAAAGGTTACCTTGTAAATAAAGACTATGATGTGTTGAGTTCTAACTACAAGCCAGAGATCCCACCTTCTCTAAACCCCAGCAGCATGTCATGTGGGAACAGGCCCACAGTTCCGCACATGAAGCTCTTGGGCCAGCTGGTGTTTGAGACTCATAAGTTTATGGCTTAACAAAGGCATCCCAGGGCACATGCTGTGTACTATGTAACATCCCAGTGGAATCTCAATAATGTTCATGCGTCTAGCATTGTGAATCTTGAGACCAAGTGTGATAAAATGATGACTTACATAGCTGCCTGTCAATTCAGCAAGGGTTTTGCTTTCAAAAGAGCTTTTGTACTAAATTTATTTTTAAAAAGTCCTTCAGATTCTAGGGCTTTTTAGATTTTAGGGTTGTGGCAAAGGGATCATGTACTTAAATTTATATTGCCATTTTATAGATGAGGAAACTGAGACTCAGAGATGTAAAATGATTCACCAACATTCCAGCTCCCAGAGAGTTTGGGGCCAGAGGAAGGAGAAAGCTGAGACTTTCTGATTCCAGTGCCTGGACATTATCTGAGACATAAAAAGTGGGAGCCATGCAGTGGACTGTGGTGAGGATAGCCTCAGACAGAGATAACCCTAAAACTCTAAAACAGAGATCACCTTGGAATATTCCAGAAACTGACCGAAGGCCAGTGTGGTGGGAGCATGCCCAGTGAGTGAAGATGTGAGTGTTGTGAAATGAGGCTGTGCAGAGAAGCAAGGGCTGGACCCCACGGGACTTCCCAGGCCGTGTTGTGATGCACTGGCACTGCCCATGGAGGCTGCGTGTGGTCCTGCCCTTTGGGAATGGCCGTCCTCGCTTAGAGTCACTGGTTGTTCCAAGCTGTGTAATAAAGGTATGCTCTGTGTCTGGCACAGTGCTTGGAGCTATGCATCTAGCTCAGTGAAGAACATGCCCCTGCTTCCAAGGAGCTTACAGTCTAAAGGAAAAGCAGATGAATGAAGAAATTAATCATTCAATTAAAAAATTAATAAACTGATGAACAAAATGGAAACAGAAGTATAGATACTTGGGACAGACTGACAGCTGTCAGAGTGAAGGAAGGTGTGGGGACTGGATGAAAGAAGGTGAAAGGATTAACCAAAAATGCAACACACAAACACAGACAACATTGTGGTAATGGCCAGATGGAAACACGGGTGGGGACTAGCGGGGCAAAGGGGGGAAATGGGGACACAGAGTGATGGGCACACAGTGCAGTGTGCAGATGATGTTTATTGAGTTGTACACTTAAAGCCCATGTGGTTTGCGGAACAGTGTCACCAAGATAGATTCAATTAATATAAAATAATGATAATAAATTGTAGCAATAAAAGTAAAATAGAACTGAAAATTTAAAAAACTATAATTTCAATGTGAACAGTGTGTCTCAGGTGCTTTCTGGCATTCTCTCCACCTCCCATGACACCTGGTGCTTCCTCTAGGTTTCCAAATCTCTCTGGTGTCCCGTGTCCACCTGTGGAAGCCCCTCTTCCATCTCGTTGGCATTCATGCTGAAAAAAAACACTCTTATTGTCTCTATCCCAACATCCATTAAACTAAGCCAATGAACTGTTTAAACTAATTCCTAACAAGGTACAGATTGTGAAACAGTGTTTAGATGTTACTCTTTCACATTCTCTGGAGAACGCTGTAAAAACCCTGGGAATTCAAATATATTACCTTTCACAGGAAGACTAGGATTTGGTGGGGGTGACCGAGAGAGAGGGCAGGATTGACTCAAAGAGGGACCAGTGAGTATTATGATGCTCCTCATGAGGAAGAATCAGTGCTGATGTTGCACTACAGATGTGCACCTGTTTGAATTTAAACCCCAAGTCTTCATACCATGCTGATTGATTTTAGTAAAGTTACTTAACATGTTTTGAACATCAGTTTTTAATCTGTAAAATTAAATTATCGTACCACTCTCACATATTGTTGCAAGGACTAAAATTAGACAATGTAGCAAAAATGCTCAATCCAGTCCCAGCTGTTGCCATTAATCTTTTCCAGGATGATTGGTGAGCCATGTGGCTGGTGTGGGCTACAGAAAAAAAAAATAACTAAGGTTATCCTATGATGGAGTATATTATGTGCACTTCTCTTATAACTTTTCTTTTATTGTATTATAGTTATTTGCCAAAAGTCTTCTTCCCATCCTAGATTTAAAATTCATTGTGGACAGAGAATGGATACTTTTGTGTCCACATGTACCAGGTCTTTGTAGAAGGTATACAGCCATATAATATGGAAAACAGAGACATTTATTGAAGAAGATACAAGACACAAGAAACGCTGTACATGGGAGAATGATGCCCCTTCAAAGTAAGCACCTTGGGACCTCACACAGTTCTCCCAGTTGTCACCAATTGCCCCACCGCATTTTCCTGAATTTCATCAATGCTCTGAAATCTCTTCCCTTTCAAAGGTGATTTTAGTTTTGGGAAAAGCCAGAAGTTGCAGGGCACTAAATCTGGGTGGCAGAGGGGTTGAGTCACCTGAGCAACTTGATGTTTTGCCAAAATACTCCACACCAGAGGTGATGCGTGAGCAAGTGCATTGTCATAACGAATCTGCCCATCACCAGTTGTCATAGCTACAGGCTTCTGAATTATCTGAATAGTTTCTGCAGATGAATGTTCAAGCTTAACACAAAATTTGTTGCAGATTCATTGCTCTACTCACTCAGTCATTTTGAATGTGATGCCACACAGTACACATGCTCAGTAAAAAGCATCTACCACCTCTACTGACCAGTACAGTGAAGTCATTGTTCATGCATACACATTCCAATCCACTTTCCTTGGCTGCCAGGTTATATTAATGTCGCCCACACCTTTCTCATTGTTTTACCAATGACTGGACTTTCCGTGGACAGACCTCATATACCCTGTTTAAAAGATGAAAAAAATCAGGCCCAGCATTGAAGGAATGTAGAAGTGTGTAGTCCAGGGAGCCTAAAGGTTTAGAGGTGGGAAAGCAAGCTTTTATTTATCTTTTAATATATATTTTAGCAGAAGATCTCATTTGTTGGGATTTTATAGGTGGTATAATGAGATGAAGGCATCCTTCTTCCTCCAAATATTGCTGTCTTCTCCATCCTCAGGATTAGCCAAGGAACCCTCACCCTTCAGGTCCCCCAGAGAGCAGCATTTCAGGGTGAGGGTTGGGGGGAAGGGAGATAGTCCATGCCAGGTGAGTGGGGTGGAACAGGATGTGAAAGGGGATGTGCACTTTCACCTCTTGGCTGAATCCTCCACCCCTGCAATCTGACATTGCTCCAGACCCTGGAGTGGGCTGCTCACAGGACTCATGCAACAGTGAGTGGGTCTGTACCCCTTGAAAAAACCTTGTGAACAAGACTGAGGACTAAGGGCTACATACCTTGTGGAGATGATGAGACATCAAGGGCTTAAGAGATGACATGATCCAATTTAATTTTGACAAGATGACTCTGAACACATTATAGAAAATGGATCTGGTGTCAAGGAGTCCAGTTAGGTGGCTACAGCAGCAATTCAGGGGAGAGATGACTGGACTTAAACCAGGGCAGTGACAGGATGGATGCTGATGAGGGGGCAGCTTAGAGAAGTGACCAGAAGGACTTTGCAATTTCAATTGCTCAACTAATTTGCATCAATTATTTACTGTGTACTAGGTGCCCTAGGCAGACAAGGTAGGAAAAAATCCCCACCTTGCCCTGGAGAAGCTCTATTGTTTTAGTGAGAGCGAAAAAGGTAGTCAGAAATGTTCTAATCTTTGAAATGAGAAGAAGTGCACTTCAACTGCAAGTGTTTTAGGAGAATCAAAGGAAATACTACCTGTGACAGTGCTCCTAAAACATAAATTAGTATTTACCTATTATTTACATTTGTTAATTCATTTAACCCTCACAATAGCCCTGTGAGGTAGGTTTTAGCATTAGCTCCATTGTAGAGGTGAGTAAATCAAAGTATTGTTACTGGATCACACCAACTAGCCTATCTAATTGCCCAGAAAAAGTCTTTCTGTCTCTTTGAATATGGTATTAGACACTGGGTGGTAAGAACGGAGCTAATGGCTGGACTTTTCCTAAACTTTCCTGTCCTGTGCTGCATGAATACAGGTGAGCAGGGCTGGACCAAGAGGAACTTTGCTGTGCCTTCTTACTCCTCACCTAACTCACTGAGTTAAACAGGTGGTTCCATATAGGAAAGCATGGATGGGTGGCAGGATAATGGGCTGATAGATACATCACACTTGATTTTTAAGGTAGTTGAACCCAGTGAAACTCACACAGTACCCATGTGATAGACCTTAAAGAGAAACCAAGACACTCCTCCATGTATGGAGACCCCCACCAGTATCTGGATACATTGCCTGGGGACTTTTTCATTATGTTATATTCTCACCTTTGGAATTAGTGTTTAATTCAACAGCTGGCTTTTCACTTGGCTCCCCTTGCTGAGATCATTTTAGACCATTCACATAGTTTGTTCCAAATTTTGTGGCCAAGCCCCAGTCCAGTAGCCAGTGCCCTAGTCTGCATAATGGGTCTCCAGGTGTGGAAGAACTCAGACTGCATGGGTAGAAACTTGGACAGATGGACATACGTGCAGTTGGCCCTTATTAATTATTGTATTAGTGATGACTGTTGGAGCCAGAAAGGTATCCCATGTCCCTCAACACTTTTATTTTTGTTTCCACTTTCTACAGCTTGTCTTGGCAGAGTGATTTTTTAACAGATTAACTCTAATTGACTGTCTTGTTTATTTTAAGGCATTGACACATCCATGCCCAGAGCAAAAAATATATAATGTTTCACGAGGGTAACTGGGAGTTCAATAATGAATAACACAAGTATCGAGTCCTGAGATTTTTCCATTCTCTATAGGGCTTCCTGTTTGTATAATTTTGAGCTTTGAAACATTTTGTGAAATACCAGATTCCATATTTCAGTATGTCCCTGCCCTAACGATGAACTAATATGCCTTTCTCTCTGCCATAGCAGATTCTGTTCTATTTTACTTGGATTTAGAATACCTTTTCATTAAGGGTTTGTTTTAATTTCACACACCCATCATCTGGGCCATTGGGTTCTTTTTCTACTTTTTTAAAGTACTTTCCATATCGTTTCCTGCTTCATCTTGGAGCCAACTGCTGAAGAGTGGGAATCAGACCATGGGTCAAAGAGAGGCCACCGATTCTTGGAAGACTGAAGCACCACGCATGACTCTGTGAGACCCTCAAATGCATTTCAGTTGAATTTATCTGCTTTACATGTATTATACCTCTGAATAAGATTTAGTCTACCAGAGAAATGGAATGGTATAATACAGCAATTTTCAACCTTTTTCATCTCATGGCACACATAAACTAATTACTAAAATTCTGTAGCACACCAAAAATTACATTTTTTGCCCATCTGACAAAAAATAGGTATATTTTTTGATTCATTCACACCAGACAGCTATCATGGTGGCTGTAGTCATTTTTTAATTTGACAATCTAACAGAAAAAAGATCGGTGACCCTGACTAAATAGTCAGGTATTGCATGTTTTAAAAAGTCTTGCAGCAATCTGGTTGAAAATCAGTGATGTAATAGAAAGTCTGTCACCTGTTATGACAAAATAGAAAGCTATGAGATAACCCTCAATTCACCGATTTTAATATATTTTAAAGTTTCTTCCTCCTCTTGTTCTTCCCCTCCTTCCCTCCCTTTTTCCCTCCCTCCATTCCTTTGTTGTTTTTTTTTTCCTTACTTTCCTTTTCTTTCCTTAAACACATGCTTACTGTGTTCCTGCTATGTGGTAGGCCCTGCATTTGCATGAGGAGGGGAACCACCTATTGTCCATCATGGATTCTATAAACTTAGAATATGAGATGATAAAACCATGTACTTGGGCTTAAACCTTTCCAGAAATAGCTGATGGTAAGTTTCCATCAGCAAAGAGCAGGTTGGAGAAAGGTACAAGTGGATGTGAGTGGACCAGTTAGGAAGCTGAGGCACCAGGCTAAAGGTAAGACAATGATAGCTTCTACTTGAATGGGAGTGATGGCAATGGAGAGAAATAGACCTATAAACACAAAATTAGAAAAAAAATTCCTTCTTTGAACTTTTCCTCCAGGCCAACTTCTATTCTTCTGGGAGGTACCCCTCTTTGTTGAGATAGAATGAGTGTATTTTTACATTCATATTATTTGCTAAATGTTATGACTAGATTGGGCTTTATAAAGTTTTCCATTTTATGTATTTATTCTCGATAAGGTGACAAATGAACCATAGTAAATAAAAGCCATTGCAGTTGGCCTTTATGTGTCAAGAGGTGTAGTATGAATTTATTATATTAATATTAAAAATAATTTTTGAGGAGCACTTAATCTTAGGGACTGGGGAGTTCATAAGTAAATAAGCCACTATCCTCATTTGTTATCAAAGATTTTCTGGATCAGTAGAAAAGGACGTGTAAACAGTTAACTACAATTTAAATCAATAGATTGTGACAATGTGATGTAAACAATAATATGATGTAAACAATGATCAAAACTATGTACTGGGGACCAAAAAGGTCTCAGAGAGAAAATGCATAATTCTGATGATAAAGAATAAAAGGAATAGGGTCACAGGTCACATAATATTTGAGACAGAGCAATGGTTTCCTGCAAAATCTAAGCACATCATTACCAGGCAGACATGAGTGGGCTGAATATCCAAGGGAAATTAAAGCAATTCTGATATACTCTGGAGTCACATGGCTTTGAGCACACCATCATCTTCCTCCTTTCATGGAGTAAACTACCTCTCAATTACCCTAATGGCATGCTTCTGAAAATACATAATCATTTAAGATCATATTTTTAAATAATAGGGCTTGGATTTCTCTGGTGCTTAAACCAAGAGTGAGGAAAGAAACATATTCAGATGTGATAGAGGGACAACAAATGCTTTTGCCAATCCCATGGGGTTGGGGAGAAAGTGGCTCTGCAGCTAGAATAGCCCAACCCAAGTGTTCTGAATTTTGATAAGGGGGGCATGACTTCTATAACACAGCATTGGACCAGTCATTGGAGAAACAATATGCCTGGGAAGTGATTATGATCTTATGTGAGGTAGATTTCTTCCTCCAAGAGCCATCTCTTGAGGGAGACTCCAATGCAAGCTATGAGCTGTCAACACTTCTTCAGCTTGAATGAATGAATGTTTCAGCCTTGAGGGAGAAGGTGGCTGGTAGCTCAGCATATTCCCCCATCACAGTTCTTTGCCAATTGTGGCAGAGACTGAGAGTAGCCTAGATGCACACTTCCTCTCATAATTCTGCATCAGGTGACCTGGTACAAGTTTTCCTGAAGGACAATGCCACAGTGCTTGCTAGGGAAGCCCTGGAGCTTTGGTTATGGCTACCTTCTCTCAATGTTTGATTGGAAGAAATAAAGGAGGTTGCCCCCGATCACCTCCTGGCTCCCTTTCCTTGCTGTCACAACTGGAAACAATGATTGGGCGTTAATCATCTGAAGCAGAGCTCAGTGAGGAGCAGGATGAGCTGTGGCTTGGGAGAGAGGCTTAGCTCTTTGCAGGTATTCAAAGACATACACTCCTTATAGCTTCTCATTTCATCCCCTTAAAGATCATCTGAGCTTTCTTTTTTCCACCAGTGAAAGGAAACAGGTGTTCTTAAGGACCAAGGCTGGCCATGGGCTCCAATCACTTCTGCTCACATTGGCCAGAAGTCAGTTTCCTAGGCTTACCGGAGCTGAGTAAGAGAGTTTAAAAATTGTAGTCCAGCTGTTTGCCTGGGAAGAAAAAAAGAATACAAATATTTGTACTAACTAGTGGTCTCTGCCATACAACAAAAAGACTGTAGACAGACCAGAATTTGAATTCCAATTGTGATATAATTACATGTGTATAATGGGATCCATTGTCTAACTTTCTGAGCTTCATTTTTCTAATCTTAAATAATGATTTTGTTTTTCTCAATGGCTTGTTGGAAAAATTAAATGAGGTGAATTTACTTCAAAGAAAGTCTGTTTTTTTTCCTCTTTTCATTGGTCAGATCAGTACAGGTATGGTCTTGCTAGTATTTGGAGCTGTGCAACAAGCTGTGAAATTTGGTGCCTGAATTGAAGGTTAGTTGCGTGAACGAAGGATCTCTGCATGAAGCAGTGGGGGGACCTCATTGGCCTCTAATGTCCTTCAACTCTGTAGAAATCTCTGAAATGCTCATGAAACACACACCAGGTTGAGCCAGAGTCAGGCTGAGCATTTATACTGAAACCAAACTCTGGTATGTGCTCAGTAACCACAGCTTTTCTTTCCTTCTGGAACTAAGTCTTCTCAGCAGAATATCGACATCTGTAAAGCTTTCTGACTTGACTTTTCATTTCTCCTCTTTGCAGACCTGGGCTTGTCTTGGCCTTTTCATCTTGACATTTAACTGAGAAGAATTTCAATTGTTTGCAGTCAGTCCCACAGTGCTCTTTCAATTTCCCTTTGTTTTCTTTGGGATTTTCAGGGAACCTCACGTGCCTTATATAATTCAGTTATGATCCCAGAAGAGCCTGGTGTCTAAAAGTCACAGATGATTTTTTAAAAATATTTTAACACCTATGTACTAGAAACAGCATTGGATTAAGAATCAAGAGGCCAGAGGTACGTACATACCTGGCCCTGCTGTTAATTAGCTGTGTGACCTTAAGCAAGTAATTTGTGCCTTTCTCAATGGAATGAAAAGGGTGAGCTGGATCAGTGGTCATGTTCCATGGGATTCTGGTGTTTCTTGGAGATATTTCCAACACTGTGGTAGTGGCAAGGAAAGTCTCTTCAACTCTGTTTTTCATTTATTTTATGTATTTGGAGTTCTAGTAATATTTCACTGACAAAAAAGCTTTCACTAATAAATTTTTTTGAAACACAGTAAATTCTGATGATCCCTAAGGGCTCATTTGTGCTTCCACTTTCTTTAGTGCTGTGATTTGGCCAATGAATATATAGTTTTCAAAGTGTATTTGGAAATGAGGAAGTGACAAACTGCTCAATATTAGAGGAATTTAAGTCAGTTGTACCATGAAAAGGCACTGATGCTAGCTCAAAAAGAAGCTCTGCCTTTAACTACCCTCTGGTACAATATATAAATTCTCTAGATTTGCACCAGTCATTGTGAAATAGCAGGTAAAATGCTTGCCTTGCAGGTTGTGAGTATTGAGATTATGATAAAGCTGTGTAGTATAAGTGCACAGATGTGCACATGCCTCTGGTTCCTGCTTCAAATTCACACACACAGAGTTCAGGGATTTGTGGCTCCAGAATCCCTCCCTCTTCATGCTCCAGGCAGCTGCTACCAACCAGAGGGAGCTGGTATCTGGGACAAAGCCCAGCTGACATCCTTGCCCAGTCCAAACTTCTAACTGTGAAACGGGAATCGTTGTGGATTGAATGTTTGCACCTCCCCCAAATCCATGTGTTGAAGTCTTCTCGATGTGAATGTATCTGGATATAGGGCTTTTACCAAAGTAAAGAAGGATGAATGAGGTTATCAGTGTAGGGCCCTGACCCAATAGGAGTAGTGCCCTTATAAGAAGAGACGTGAGAAAGCTTGCTTTCTCTCCTTCCAGGCCATGTGAAAACACAGGGAAAAGCTGGCCATCTACAAGGCAGGACTAGGGCCTGCACCAGAACACAATCATGCTGGCACCCTGACCTTGGACTTCCAGCCTCCAGAACTATGAGAGAAAATAAATTTCTGTAGTTGAAGCCACCCAGACTATGACATTTTCTTACTACAGGTCAACCTGACTAACACAAGAACATCAACACCTTCCTCAGTTACTTATCATGACAATTAAAGGGGTTTCATTCATTCATTCAACCACCATCAGGGAGTGTCTGCTATGCATGGGACCCTGTGAAAGGTGAAGGAAATATAAGACTCATGTGACCTATTTCCCATGCCCAAGGAAGGGATGCTCTTAATGAAGGCACTAAAGACTATTGAGTGAAATGAACTAGAACATGAAGCTAGCTAGTATGTACACACACATAACTTTCCTTAAAATATAGATGCCAGTAAGGTGCAGGGTTAGATATAATTACACTTTGCTAAAGCCTATGCATGACAGTGCAATTGGGGAAACAACTCCAACTTATATTAGACTCTAAGCTCTCTGAGCTCAGATTCCAGGCCCCTTTTGTTTACTTTTAACCACTTACTCTCTACCACTAGCCACAGTGACCAGCTGAGAAGAGCAATTTGTAAATGTTTGTGGAATAAATAAATGAATCAGTGTTAAAGTATAATATGGCATACATACTATGTATAAAATGACCTGTTATACATGAGGTGAAAAAAAGAAAAATATACACTAAATTGGCATCAGATTATCACCACTGTGCATGAACACATTTTTAGATATAATAAAATAAAAATTTTACTGACCTCAAAAGAAATATACTCTAGAGAACCTGTTATGGACTGAATTGTGATCCTTCAAAGTTTGTATGTGGAAACCCTAAGCTTCAGTATCATGGTATTTGGATGTAGAACCTTTGGGAGGTAATGTAAGTTAGACAAGGTAATGAAGAAGAGGCTGTCATGCTGGAACTAGAATTCTTATCGTACAAGATGCCAGAGAGGAGTGCATGCTGTCTCTCTCTGTCTCCCTGCTCTCCCACTCTCCCTGCCTCCATACAACTGAGCGCAATGAGAAAGTAGCTATCTGAAAGCCAGGAGGACAATTCTCACCAGGGACCAAATTAACTGGAATCTTAATCTTGGACTTTCCAGTTTCCAGAACTGTGAGAATTAAATCTCTGTTGTTTAATTTGGTAATTTGTTACCACAACACTAGAAAACCAATACATAAAACCTAAGTAGTTCAGCTTTCAGCCCAGGGACTTAGAGGCCCACATACCACTTTGCACAAGCAGGGAAGTAGAGCTCTGTGAAAGTGAGTAGCTCCCGAGTTAGAGAGGGTTCTGCAAATGGTCTCATTTGCTATGTTCACGTAGCCTCCTTGGAAGCTCCTCTTTTTTTGAGCTTGGAAGCTCAACTTCTTTTTTGCTCTCTGCCCACACAACATCCACCACTGCTGTTTGATTTATCTTGAATGCAGAAATCCTATTTTATTCACCTCTGATACACCACTCTTAGTACAACCTATGACACATAAGCAATATCATATTTTTTTCTTGAGTAAGTGATCCTTCCTTTTATTTTCACAACTGATAAGAAAGTGGATGTTAATAATCTCAAGGCTAAAAATTAGATAGAATGTGAAAGCCAACAAAACTTCCATAAGGTAGAATATTACGCAATGACTTTCAAATCTTAATGACATGAGAGAATGTTTATGTTATAGTATTGCTTGTACACATACAAACACATGTGTGCACATACATGCACACCTCAGTACTATGAGTGGTAACTTCTGAGTAGTGGGATTATTGATTTTTTCTTTCTCTTTTTATTCTTTTAGATTTTTAATTGAATAATTTTTTTTTCATTTTTTACATTAAGCTTGTGCTATTTTATGGGAAAGGAGTCTTACTAAAAAATGATCCTTATACAAATGTGCTACCAGGTTAGTCATTAACATTTCAGCATGCATGAGAACATTAAATTAATCTAAGCAATAATGGGGAACCACAGGAAGCAGGACAACAGCAAGTGTTCCAACATGAAAGCAGCAACAGCCATTCCTTTATGCTGCCTTTGAACAGTGTTTCTTCCTTTCTTCAATGCCCTTGAACATGTAATTTCCCACTTGCAGAACACCTGGACCTCCGGCTCAGCTCGGAGTTAGGGCCTTCCCTCCCAGAGACAGCTCAGTGCTCTGTGTTGGAGTAAAGCCCAGTTAATGCATCCCTGGGCTAGCTGACTGCTGTATCCCCATGGCAGTCGGATGAGAGCCCAGGAACTCTTTAATACTGTGACCAGAAAGCTTTAACTCATTGCGCTGCTCAGCTTAGAGCCTGGGGGGCATACTTCAGCACTGCTGACTTCATGAGCTGGATAATTATTTGTTTTGGGGTGATATTAGAATATTAGGAGAACCTCTGGCTACTACCCCAGCCCAACAAATTATGACAACAAAAATATCTCCAGACACTGCCAAATATCCCCTGAAAAGCATTGTAAGATCTTTATTCTAAGTGTCATGAAAGCAATCGGAGGATTTTAAGCAGGGGAGAGAAATAAGCTGATGAGACAGTCTTGTGGACATGGGGATGGGGGCAAAGGTCAGAAGCAAAGAGAACAGGGAGGGACTATCCCAATGGTCCTGAGGAGATATGATGGTAGCTTAGAATAGGGTGGGATATGTTTAAAGGTAGATCTATTAGGATATTCTGAAGGACTGAATTTGGGTGTAAGGAAAAAACACAAGGATGACTCTACTTTTTATGGGGCAAGATACAGCATTGTGGTTAAAAGCAGACTGCCTCACTGTGTAACCTGAACTGAGTTATCTGTAAACTGGAGGTGGTGAAAATATCTACCTACCTCATGGGGTCATTGTGAGGATTATATGAGTTAGTAGATGGAAAATGCTTAAAACAATGTATAGTACGTGATAAGGTCTTAATAAATGTTGGCTATGGGAAAACTGGAGAAGAGCATGTTTAGAGACACAAAAATATTGAGGTCCTTAAAAATATTCTAATTTTTTTCCAGTAATGCAAAGAGTATTATTTAAGGATCCTGAGTTTATTGTACCAATTTCTTATACCTCACCAGCTGTGGAATCAGAAGCCACTTAATCTGGATTCAAGAAATAAACCAGGTTTCTTATCTGTGCTTTCCATTAAAAATCAATGCAAAAACTCTCCTAACTCTTTCCACATTGATTTTTAATAGAAAGCACAAATAAGAAGCTGAGTTTATGAACCAGCTAGTCCACATCTGGGTATTTACACACAAAATATAAAAACACAAATTCAAAAAAATATATGCACCCCTCTGTTCATTGCAGCATTATTAACCATAACCAAGATATGGAAACAATGTAAGTGTCTATTGGTGGGTTAATGGATAAAAAGAAGATAAAGAAGATTTTATATGTGTATATAAAACAGAATACTACTTGGTCATAAAAAGATGAAATATTGTCATTTGTGACATGTATGGATCTTGAGTTTCTTAAGCTAAGTAAAATAAGTCAGTTGGAAAAAGCCAGAAATAGGATGATTTCACTCATATGTGGAAAGAACAAATTAAATAAACAAACAAACAAAACAAAACAAAAACAAACTCATAGATGCAGACAACAGATCGATGGTTACCAGAGAGGAAGGGGAATAGAAGGAGGACAAAATTGCTAAAGGGGGTCAAATGTATGGTAGAGGATGGAAACTAGACTTTTGTTGTTGAGAATGCTATATACAGTGTATACATATATTAAATTATAACGTTAAACACCTGAAACTTACGTTATAAATCAGTATTACCCAACTTCCTTGGGATAGACAGAAAGAGAGAAAGAATATGTACATACTGTTAAATTCCTAAATTGCCATCATAAGTGTGTTAGTTTTCTGCTGTTAAACAACTGAAAACTTGATGTTTTAAGACTACTAATGTATTATCTTACAGTTAGTCAGAAGTCTGGGCGGGGTCAACTTGCTCCTCTATTCAGAGTCTCAAGATGTCAGAATCACAATGTCAGCCAGTCTGGACTCTTATTTGGAGGCTCCAGGGAAGAATTCACTTCTGGCTCATGTAGGTTGGTGGCAGAATGCAGTCTGTGCAGTTGTAGGTCTGAGCTCCTGAAGTCCTCGCTGGCTGTCAGCCAGGGCTGCTCTCAAATACGAGAGTCCCCCAGTCATGTGACCATCTCCACCTTCAATCCAGCAAAGGTGGATTGAATCCTTCTCTTGTTCTGAAGCTCTCTGATTTCTCCTTCAATACACAAACAGAGAAAACTCTCCTATTAAAGGATCAGTGTGATTATATTAGGCCCATCTAAATAATCTTCTTTGTTGTATAAAAAAAGATCTTGAGAGTAACACCAGGAACACAAGTTAGAAAATCACCTTGAAATTTTGTCTACCGTGCTGTGCGCAATTTGTTGAGTTTTGTCCATTTTTATACCCATGTCACACTACCCAAATCATTGTTAGACCATTCCCATCAATGACTTTCCCAGTAACCATTCTAATCAATCCCCAATCTCACAGGCAATCCCTGTTCTAATTATTATTGTCATAGATTAGTTTTGCTTCATATAAATTGAATTATATAGCTTATACTCTTTTGTGTCTGGCTTCTTTCTCTCAGATAATATTTTTGAGATTCATCCATAGTTTTATATGTATCACTTCTTTCCTTTTTATTAAAGAGTACTAATCATTTGTATGATACACTAGAGCTTGTTTGTCTCTCAAAGGGTTGACAAACATTTTAATTATGGCAATTATGAATAAAGTTGCTTTAAACATCTTGAAAAAAATCTTTGTGTACTGTTAACTTTTAGTTCTTTTATGTAGCTAGGTGTACAAATGTCTGGGAGTTTAGGTAAAAGTGTTTTAGTGACAAATAGTGTTTCAAATGAGATGTAACATTTCACACACCCACTCCCAACTTCTTGTAGTGTGCAAGAATTCCACCTGATGCTCCTCCTCATCAACATTTTATGGCAGCCCTTCAAACTTGAATTGTTCTAGAAGGTGCATGCTGGTATCTCTTTGTGTTTAAAATTTGTGTTTCCTAGGTAGGGAATGATTCTGAGCACCTGTTTATACTTTCATTAGTTATTTCTGTATCTTCCTTTGTGAACTGTGTATACATGTCATTTGCCTAATTTTTAATTGAGAAATTAGTCTTGTTATTGCTTTGTAAAAGTTTTTATGTATTTGGAATACAATTCTTCACTTGATGAAATCTATATTAATATTTATTGTAACTCATAATGTAGATATAATGAAATATATATAACTGAACATTCAAAAAAAGAAAAGGTAAAAAGGAAGGGAAGCAGATAAAGGGGAAGAGAGCTCTGAAAAATGGTTCAAATTCTGACTCATTGACTTACACACATGTCTTTTTTCATTTCCACAGGTTTAGAAAAATATCTCCATTGATTCAGCAAAGGACCACAATATGTGCTGTAGGGTATTGGATCTTATCTCATATGAGTGAAAGTTTTTTGAGGATAGGCATCTTATGTTTATCCACCTTTCTATCACTCAGTTTGTCATAGTATGTGACATGTAGATGATGGTCAAACATATTCATTGAAAGAATGAGATAAGTGAATTGCCTGATTATCTCATTTAATTATTACAAAGGAAAGAATCGATCAATGAGCTTTGGAAAAAAATAAATAAAACCACTGCAAATAGATGCAGAATGTATATTATATAGTGATTGTTTGGCTTAATTCAGGTGAAGGATGGGCACAATATAGAACCAAGACAAACAGTTTGGAATACACACTCCCAGTCCTAAATGTCCATAAATCCCTTTTAGCCAAAGGCTAAGAATCAAATCATGCACAAATGTGTCTGGGCATAATCAATTTCTCTCTCCTGTATCATGGCTCATCCTCTCTCTCCTGGATCAATCTTATCAGCATTCACACATTTGTTTGTTTTTTCTACTTTTACAAACCCTCTCTTAACTCTGTATTTTCCCCTAGCATTCTCAGCAAAGGAAAAAAACTTTTTCAAAAAGTTGTTGACACTTGCTGTCTATTCTTCTCAGTCTCCCCTTTACTTTTTCCACCTTTCCTATCTGGTTTCTGCCAACCACCATGCCGTGGATATTACTCTTGTTAAGGTCCCCAGAATGCAAAATCAATGGGTCATTCTGTGTCTTCATCTTACTTAGGAGTGTGTGCAGTGCTCTCGACAGGACTGAGAGAGTCAGTATAGCAGAGTGGTTTATGTGGGGGCTCGAAACTGCATTGCATGGGCTGAAAGCTCTGCCTCTTGTTCAGACATCCTCCTGGGGCCATCATAACCTCTTTGCTCATCCTTGAAAGTGTTCATTATGTTCATTTGGAGGCATTACACTTGTTTTTCTGCTCCCAAAAAGGGGCTCTGTGTCCACCTTTCTACATAAATGTCATTCACCCTATAGTTCTTGCATCTAACAGTGAAGATCACAGATATCCTGGCTGTTCCCAGACTGGCACAGTGACCTTGTTCAAGTGTATAGCCTCTTACACTGCAGTTTCCTTCTCTGTAAACCATGGTTGATCATGATGCCTACTTCAACAGATTGCTGTGAGCCTCAGTAAGATAATGCCAGCAGACTACTTAGTACAGTGGGTGGCACATAATGAATTATTGTTTTAAGGAACATACATATTTACTTTTCCTTCCCAGGTATGACTAAAACTTTGGTGAAATACAGATTGCTCACTTTTCTCAATGAAAAAAAATCCCAAGTAATTTGAACAGACTTCTTATCCCTTTTGGGAAAGTGAAATTACTCTTTTTTAAGCTGGTCATACTAGAGGTAGGATAGCAGTGAATAGGTCTCCACAAAAGCAGGAATGCGCCTTCACTGTGTCTTTGAATAGTAGTGTTATTTAGCTTTCATCAGAGTGCCATGGAGAAGACACCAATTTCTGCTCTGTGAGTTTACCAACAAGATAGAACACACAGACAAGGGAGGCAGTGGGCCGTGGGATAGCACTCCTGGGAGGACGAGACCATTGGGGAATCAAAATGAACTGGCTGTGTTTATTCACGTTTAACTTCTGATTGAGCATTCATTCCTGCCCAAGCACATGTTCTCCTTCACTGTTTATTATTGACTTTTTCCTAAAGAAATACCAGGCCCAAACTCCCCTCATTCTTCCTCTCTCCTTGCTCTCTACTTGAACTTATAATCAGAATGTATGAAGAAATACATGCAAATCAGCATAGCATCATGGCTAAGAAAAAGGATGTAATCATATAATTGTTGCTCTATTACTTGACCACTGTCTGACCCACAGGGACTTTAATATTTTAAGCCACAGTTTTTAAACTAAAGAGAGGTCACCTCTTCATAGAATGTGCAAAGTTTTCAATAAGATGGTGCACGTAAAACCCTTGGAAGCCACCTGGTCTGGAACATGCGATGATTCAGCACTAGATCATTTCCCACCCCCAGAATCATTGTTAGTACTCTCACTGTCACCATACCTGGTACTATTACTAATAGTGGCACGCATGTAAGCTCTCCCCTTGGCCCAGCCTTGCCACTTAGCTTTTCAGTTTTTGATTCTTTCTGATAGTTGGATGGCCAAACTTCATGGAAGACATTTGAGGACAGGTTGGACTGCCCTTCTCAGGAGTATTGGAGAACAGGGGTGGGACCACATAAATTTTAAGGCCCCACCCACCTCTTCAGCTCAAGGATAATATAAATCTAAACAACAGTTATGAAATGTACCAGCTGCTTATATATATATGCTGTATGTCCTGGCTTCTTCCTTTATGAAAGTTCTGAACTCCCCCTAACTAGCCAATTGACTGACTCTAGGCTAGTGGGAAAAGTCTGATGTTTTCCCATCATAAAAGGGAAGAGATACAGCAGATTAGGTTATCTTTAAAGTTTACTAGAGCATCAAACAAACACAATTTTCATTAACTTGTCAAAAACAAGCAAACAAAATAACAATAAGATACTGGGTTGATATACCTTTCTTATTGCTTTTATAGACTAAATTCCCAAACTGTGATAAACTTTCTTTTATTTTCTTGCATTCATCAATCTCTGATTACTCCCTTCATGATGGAAATCTCTGCATTGCTTCATCTTCACAGAATGAATGGAGCTGGGCCTCTTTGCAGTCCCTCTATTCTGACCCAAATGCCCATGAAGGCCTGGGGTCCTTGGGTGTAACTATTGCTCACAGACAGCTGGGACAAGACTCTAACCTCATATCAGAAGTGAGAACATCATTATTGGATGAGTTCTCTAGGCAGGTTTTATTTGAAAAACCCCTCTCTAAGTGATTGAACTCTTTCCTGATTAACTCTGGATAAACATGGAGACTATTACTTAGATACCACATGCTGGGAAGCAAATGTGATAATTATATCTGTCAATCTGCAGAACCCCCATCTCAACTGCAGTGAAATGCTACCATTTCAGTCTAATCTGCAAAAGAAGTGCATGCAGAGGGGATGGCAACCACAGAGAATGCTGAAAGCAACCCAGCTGTCAATATCCAAGTGGGAGGCAGCTGATGGTTTGGATGTCACTACATTAGCAATCTCTTCAATGGAAAGGAAGTTTGGCAGCTTTGTGCCTTGAAAAGGAGCAGCATTTGAAAGCATTAAAATTAGTGCCACTTTATTGACGATCATGATTATTAAAATGTCACTTGTTTTCCCTAAATGTCTCACTTATTACAGAGCATAAGCAAGAATATCCACACAGCAAGAGACTGAGTCTACACTGAATTAAGATGCACCACTTCAGATAGCATTGAGGGATCACAATGGTAGAGGGTGTGCTTGGATGTGTGCATGTGAGTTCATGTGAACACTTATGCATCCCCCAACACCACTATAAACTTTCTTCTTCTGATAGGAAGAGGTAGCTACTGAC
The DNA here is from genome assembly GCA_004027475.1 of Anoura caudifer. Lineage (NCBI taxonomy): Eukaryota > Metazoa > Chordata > Mammalia > Chiroptera > Phyllostomidae > Anoura > Anoura caudifer. The sequence goes on along the minus strand of PVKU01001883.1, from coordinate 50,671 downwards.
CCCAAACCAAAGCTGGGGAAGTCAATGGGAGACTGTCCATGAGTGGAAAGGGAGAAGAGGCTCAGTAAGGCACTGTGAAGCACCGAGAAGGTAAGAGCAGGAGCTTATGCAGTGATGATGATGATGATGTTGATAATAATAATATGTAGCTCTCATTTATATACTGTCAAGTACAGTACTATTTTATTTATGCCAATCTATGGACTGCTACAACAGCTTTATGAGTTAGAAAATATTTTTAATCCCCATTTCACATATGAGTAGTCTGAAGCACAGGGATTTGAATCAGCTGGCCCAGGGGCAAGTGATGGCAGGGACTTTGAGAACTGGAACCAGAGTTCATGTTCTTATTGTCTAACTTGGATGCTTCTGAAGGTCATGTATTAGGTAAGTACAGGGGCAAACACAGAGTAACAGTTGGATCACAAATAGGGAATGGCCATGCCAACTACTACAGGAACACCTGGGTGTAATATGGGGTTAAGGTGGGATTGCAGCATGTGAAAATCAGGTGTATTCTAACAATACCAAACCCAGCAGAAAGCTGGGCAAAAGACACAAGTGGCACTCAGAAGCCAGCCTAGAGAGCATCTAGAATGTGCATGAGCATAGAGTTCTAGGAGGCATCTACTTGTCAAGCACATCTTGCTTTTTTTCCCCCAACACCCTAAGTCCCTTCCTGATATGCAGGCTTTGCACAAGCTCTGGTCTCCTCTTGAATTGCTCTTCCCCAGAGAGGTGTTCTGACCTTTCAAATTAATTAATGCCATACTAGCTGATCACCCCCCTCCCCCTTGTAGAACATGCAAAAGTATTTAATTTCTACTTACTTGCTTTTTTGTCTCTTCTACTAACATTTACGTTCCTTGAGGTCACATGCTATGTCTCTTCTATTAACTATTGCACTCCAAATCTTACCACAGGTTATGGCCTGTAGAGTTAAAATACTCACTATGTACCACATTTTGTTCTATATGTTTACATGTATTATGTTATAAATCTTCACAGTAACTCTACAGGATATATGTTTTATTACTTTTTCATGGATGAGTCACAGAAAATTTAAATCCTATTAACACAGGTGGTGGGCCTGTGATCTGAACACAAGGCTCCAAAGTCTAAATCTCTTTATTGTAGTTAAATAATTATCTCTTTTGTATGCACTCAGGCAGACTCTATTAAATGCAAGGATGGATGGATAGGTGGATAGATGGACATATAGGTGAATAAATAAATTGACAAAAGAAGAAATCTCCTGAGTTCTGGTGGCTGAGATAGAACCAAGCCTGGAAGGAAAAAGTCTGAATAATTTTAAGGGTATCAATTGTCTACAGAGAAAAGATTCAGAATCTGCTTCTTAGATAGATGAATTTATGTCTGAAAGGATCTGAGAGGAATCTGAGGGGGAGCAGGACACAGGTCTCAAGGCCCACAGATCAGACAGAACACAGATGATGTCAGTATAGCTGTTCTTTCACCACTTTCCAGTTTCCAGATGTTTTTCAACCTCAATTGTTAAGGAATGAAGGGAGATCCTACACATGGCTAATATGTGAGTGTGAATATTTGCATAGAATTAAGTAGAACTGTGATTATATTGATTAATCCATCCATTAATCAAATCATTTACTCAAAAACCCTGTGTGTGTCAAATTCTTTATAAAGCGTACACTGAAACAGGGTTAGATGTATAACAAATTTTGGGGGGAGGAATAAATCTCTTCACAGGAACACCAGTGAAAGACAAAGAGAAGCATGGGCAGGAGTAAGGGGAAGAATCTGAAAACTATGATGTAGCTCTTGCACATGTGAAAGGAAAGAAGGAAGCTGGGGTATGAAAAGCCTCATCTACAGTGCAATTCTGAGATGTCTCAACCAGGTCAACGGGAGTCCATGAGCAAAGACTGCTCATTAGAGGAGTCTCACATGGGGAAGAAACAGTCATTCTCTAGTAAACCCATTATGTTTGGTCATTGGCGGGGAATCAGGGCCTGGGGACAGATATGGAGTGATATAGTGAATTCAGTGATAAGGTATGGCAGCTGGAGTTTGCCAATCCACTATGTTTTTTGCAGCAGTTTCTCTCTCTCTTTTTTAATTTCTATATTTTTTTTGTTCAGTTTTATTTTGTATTGGTTTCAGATATATGACTTGGTGGTTTGACACTCATATACTTTACATACTGTTTCCTTCAATATTTCTATATCACTTAGAATTTTAGTTTAATCATCTAGAGTTGATCAGCTCTCCTGTTATACAATATATTCTCAAATCACCAATGTTCTTCTTGTGTTGCACTTGTCACAATTTCAATTATTGTTTTAATTATCAGGTAATATTTCCACCAACCAGAGGAGCACTTGCATTTTGTAGGTGTTTGGTGACTGTGACACCACAGATCTGAGCACATGTGGCTTGGACCCACACAATCCACAGCAGAAAGCAATGGAAACCACAGCTGCATTTTCTTTTCTTATTCTTTTGTTGTTGTTGTTTGTTTTATTTTACCTGGAAAATCTAGTAATGACAGAGTCCAAAATGAAATACAAGACTACTGAAAGATGAGAATCCTATGTCAGAAAGCAATCAAACTATCAGTGGGGGAGATCAGAGGATAAGTGCAAACAGCACTGTTGCTAATGACACAACTAGACCAAACTCTAAGGACATCTAAAGGCTGATGTGCACAAAGACAAAAGGGAAGTGCAATGCTACACAACACGTGCAACCGAAACAGGGACTGTTAGAAGCTTGAACCAAGGTAGACTGGAAGAAAAAAGAAGAAAGTAAAGGGAAGCTGTAAACAGTACATTGGATATCTATACAGAAAACAAAAGAATGTCAGATACCTGTGAAAAAGGTGTGCAGAAGAACCTGTAACTCTAGGAAGTGAAGTAAAAGCTTCTCTAAAAGTATTGGAAAGAAATAAATTATCAAGGGTGGGTGGGATAGTGATAAGAATTTTTTAAAGCCATAAAGATCGAATTTGTCAAAATTAAGTGTTCATCAATAGATGAGTCAATTAAAAATTTGCACATATGGAATATCACTTGACCATAAAACATTAAATCTTACCATTTGTAACAACATGGATGAACCTAAAGGGTATTACGCTAAGTGAAATAAAGGAGACCAAGAAAGACAAATACCATATTATTTTAGTTACATGTGGAATCTAAAGAGCAAAATAAATGAACTTGATAGAAACAGACTCATAGATGCAGATAACAGACTAATAGAGAGGGATTAGGGGTGCAAGGTGGAAACGGTAAGGGGATTAAGAAGTACTAATTGGGCCCTGGCTGGTATGGCTCAGTGGATTGAGTGCCGGCCTGCTAACCAAAGGGTCACAGGTTTGATTCCCAGTCAGGACACATGCCTAGGTTACAGGCCAGTCCCCCAATAAGAGGCATGTGAGATGCAACCACACAGTGATGTTTCTCTCCCTCTTTCCTTTCCCATCTCTAAAAAATAATAAATAAAATCTTTAATAAAAAGAAGTACCAATTGGTCATTACAAACAGTCATGGAGATGTGGAGTATAGCATGGAGAGTATGCTGAATAATATTGCAATAACTCTGTATGGAACCAGTTGGGTACTTGAAATATTGGGGGTACCACTGTGTAAAGTATACGATTGTCTGGCCACTATGCTATACACTCAAAACTAATACAAAATAATGTTGAATGTAAACTGTGATTGAAAAATAAAATTTTTAAGAGGAATGTAAGAAGAAAGAATATGTCAACAAATATAGAAAACAAAACAATAACCTGCAAACAGGGACCATTCAATGCATATCCCAATTTTCGAGAAAGGAGATGTCAAAGAGTGCAATAAATATAGGACCATTGCTTTGACTTTCCCACACAAGCAAAATGGCACAACCAAATCTCAAGCTCATGTAGAGAAGAAATGCTGGATGCTCAAACTGGGTTCAGAAAAGGAAGAGGCTCTGGAGATTTAATGGCCAACATTTGTTGGATACTGAAGTGCTTCAGAGAATTTCAGTTTAGTGTGTTTTATAGACTAGTAGAGCCTTAGACTCTGTGGATCTTGAAAAGCTATGGGTTGCTTAGAAAGAAATGGGCATGTCTCAGCACTTGATTGTCCTGCATTGTGGATAGGACCCACTGTCGGAACAGAATATGCAAAGTTGTCTGACAAGAAGCAATTTTATCTTCTTATCTGCTTAATCTGTACTCAAACCTAACATTAAAAAAAACTGGGCTAGACTAAGGAAAAGGGGGAGTGAAAATCAGTGGAAGAAATATCAATAATTTAAGATATTCAGATAACATATATTACTGGTAGAAAGTAGCAATGATTTGAAATGACTTCTAATAAAAGTGAAAGAAAAAATTGCTAAAGCAGGACGGCATTTGAACATCAAGAAGACAAAAATCACGACTGCAGAGGAAATACATCATGTTAACATAGACAATAAAGACAGATAAATTATTAAAGACTGCTTACCTTGGCTCAGTCCTCAGTTCAAATGGAGACTTCAGCCAACAAATCAAAAGAAAGCTAAGACTCAGAAGGGCAGCAATGGAAGAATTAGAAAAGATCACCAAGGGAAAAAAAAAATATGTCATTAGAGACCAAGGTAGAGATCATCCATATCCTCATACTCCCTGTTACTATGTATGGATGTGAATGTTGGACAGTGAAGAAAACTGGGGGTGAAAAAATGGTTGATTTGAAATATAGTACTAGAGGTGGTGCTCCATGAACACCCTGGACCACCAGAAAGATGAGTAAGTCAGTCTAAGAACAAATTTAGCCTGAAATATCACTGGAGGCAAAAATGACAAAACTAAAGCTGCCCTACTTCAGACAAAACCACAAAAGAACACAGGGTTCTTTAGAAAAGAGAATAATGCTAGGAAAAGTAGAAGGCAGTGGGAAAAATGGAGTAAATCCAAATATGAGATGGATTGATTCCATAAAAGGAGCCATAGGAATGAGTGTGCAGGAGCTGAGCAGGGCTGCTGCAGAAAGGACATTGTGGACAGCACTCATTCACAGGGTCACCGGGAGTCTGAGACAACTCAAGGCAGGTAACACACACAATATTTCACCACTACAATGGCTTCATGAGTTTTTGCTATCTCGTTCATTGTCATATCCCCAGCCACTGGCATAGCTTATGACACATAATAAAGAAGCAACTAATATAGTTTCAATAAATGAATGAATAAATTAATGAATTAGTACAAAAGGATATACTGAGTGAGGTTAACTTATCCTGTTTTTATGTAGGTTATAGTACCAAGATACATTCTACAAATTCTAGAGGACATAGTGTGTCCTGGAAGCCTCTGATTTCTCCTTTGTAAAAGGGTTTTAAAAATGATCTGTCTACAACATGTATCACCCAAATAGAAGCTAGGATTTATTTAGCCTATTGGACCAGCTTGCTTCGTATCAGAGCATGAGTGTGATTTTTATTTTCCTCTCTAACATTTTGAGAGTTTGAAAACAGTTTCTAGGCTAGAACCTCTAAATCAGCTTACAAATTACCTTTGTGATAGAATGTAAGCTTACCACATTTCTGGCTTTGCTTGGCCTGGTTTTATTTCAGATCACATGTTGAAGCCCCACACCATTTGTGTAGAAACAACTACTTCTTGCTTTAGAAAACTCTTAGGCTACATTTAAGCATTTGCTCAAAAAATAGACTTTAAAGACTTAGTATCTAAAAAAAAATTGCTTCCTTTCAATACCTTGACTGTTACTCTATCTGTTAATGAAAATGAAGATCATGTGACAGCCCACTGCTGTGCTGGTCAGAGTTCTCTGTCTGCATAATTTGTTATTGTAGTCTTTGTTATGGCATTGAAAACATCCTAAGTACCTCTCTCACATTTAAAAACCTTTTAAAATTCTGAAATAATTTCAGGCTAACATAGGAGTTGCAAAATAGTACCGAAAGTCCCTGTGTCCTCTTTATCAAGTTTCCTCCAATGACAACATCTTCCGGAATCATGGTAACCATTGACAGCATACTAATGACTAAACTACAGACCACATTCAAAATTTGGCAGTGTTGATATGCACTCATTCGCATTTGTGCATGGTTCTGCATTTTCTACTCTGTATAGATTTGTATAACCCCAGCAGAGTTAAGATACAGGACTGTTCTGTCACCACCTAGCAATCCCTAATGCTCCCTCTTTAAAGTTATGCTCTCTCTTCCCCCCTCCCTGCTGACAACCACTCATATATCCTCCATCTCTGTAATTTTGTTGCATTAAGAATGTTAAATAACAGGATCATATAGTATTCAGTACCTTAAGATTGACTTTTAAAGTAAGTTTACTGCGTTTAAGAGCCATCTAAGCTGTTGTATAAATCAATAACATGCATCTCCCTTTTTTTGCTCAATAATATCCTATTGCATGGACCTATGAGCATTTGCTTAATCATTCACCATCTGAAGGACATTTAGGTTATTTCCAGATTTAAGCTATTACAAACAAGGCTGCTGTGTTTAATTTTTAATAAATGAAGCTGCACATTTGTGACCAGGTTTGTGTGTGAAACTTTTCATTACAGTTACACTAAAATATGGAATTGCTAGGCCATAAAAAATGCATTCTTAACTTTATAAAACATTGTCAAATTGTTTTCTAAGATATTCGTACTATCTTATATTCTCATCAGCAATGTATGAGAGGTCAAGTACTTCCTCATCAATAGCCTATGGTATTGTCAGGTTTTGGTTTTTTAATTTTAGCCATTTTAACAGGCATGTACCCCATTTAAAAATACTCACTTTTTTATGAATGTCAGATAAAAGGCATTTCCCCATTGGGCAGAGTCATAACACTTCCAGTGTAACACAATCAAACATACCTCAAATGGCTACGGCAGAGGAAGTTCACGTTTCCATACCAGTGTCATACAGATATCATGGATACTTTATAAATTGTAAAACATTACATCCATGAAAGCTGTTCTTATTTTAGCATTCATAAGAAATATTTAGGGAGAAGTTAGAAGGTAACTGGATAAAGGAGTCCTTGAGTGGCAGGGGTGAGATATATTCTCAATTTTGTACACAATAAGAATTCTTCAAGGAAGTAGTGTAACCACAGCTAATGTTTTGGAAGATCTACACAGTGTCATTGTGGAGGACAAAATAAATGGAAAGAATGGTGAAATGAAGACTAGATAAGAATCATTAGAAAAATATTCAGATGAATGTACACAAAGCCAATTGTAGATTGAATGAAAGAAAATATTAGGTAAAGTGTTTTGCGAAAGAAAGACCCATGTAACAGTGAAATGATGGGATTTAGGATGATTCTAAGATATTATACCAGAAATAAGAAAGTCTGAATTAAAGGCAAGCTTACTGTAAATACAGTAGTTGGTATCATAATAACAACAAGCATTATTAACACGGGGCTGTGCTGTGTTTTATTTGTACTCCACGATCCTCACACTAGCCCCATGACATAAGAACAATAAGCTTCATCCTCAGACAAGGAAATTGGCGCTCGGAGTGGTTAGGAGTATGTCTAAGACCAAAAAGTGAGGGGAATTCTACTTTCATCTGTGAAATAGAATAGTAATACTATCAACATGGTTATTAAAATCTTTAAATAAGTCATATCCTTATTAATAGTCATACCCTTAAAATCTTAAGAACTACATTAAAACTTATCTAGTATTGAATTCACAGAAGAACCCCAGGATTTTAAAGATGGGCACATCTTCTCTACAGAAAATAGATATTATCACTCTTTAAATGATTTTTGCATCTGTAATTAAAGCTCTTTGGGCTTAATTCCATGATCTCCCATCAGAATACTTAATTTAAAAAATAAATATGATGGAAAGCTCAGAAATCTTGTAATTTTGCTACAATTATGCATGCATATAAATGTGCATGCAAGTAAATACTGTAAAACCAAAATAATATTTTATTCCCATTTTTCTAAAGGACATCAAGAATGATAAATTTGAATATTTGTGGTAAACACTCAGGGAAATGTCAGAATCATTACTTCCATGAGACATTGTCTCATTGTCAGCTCTTTGTAATCAGTTTAATTTTTATTGAAGAAAAGCAACAATCACAAATCAGCTTTCTTGTGTCCTTTGAATTCTTATGGCTGCAAATGAGGCTTCCAGCTGCTTCCATTTCATTTTGCAAAGGCACCATGTTGAATCATTAATTACCTATGAAGGTGCTGCATTCTCTTCTCTTTCTGGTAGAAAAAAATATAAATCAGATTGGAACCTGGGGCTGTGGAGTCATTTTTTCTTAAAATGCCATCTGCCAGTTTCTACTTCAGAACATCCAGAAATCATTAAAGATGAGGGAAGGGGGGAGGAGGGAGGGTAGTGAAGCATCCCAGTGTCAGGGTGTCTTGTCACAGCAGTCTGTGTTATCACACCTGTGCCAGCCTCTACCAGCTCCCATCCCACCCCGAGATTACTGACACAGCCTCCTAACTCCTCTCGCTGTCATCGGTCCTATCCAGCCATTAATCTGGGCAGTTAGAGCAGTCAGTCTGCAACACCCACCTGACCATGCTTCTCTTCACATGCCTTTATAGCCCCCTCTCTCAATTCTCCATCTGATAAACCACGCTCCCATCATGTTTGACTTCCAAAGTCAACTTAACCCTTGTCTTACTGTTTGGGTAACCTCTACCTGAGGCAAAGTCCAGGACCCAGTTGATGTTTTACCTCTTTTGAGTCCTCCATGATTGTGTTGGTCAAAGTCCTTCCCTTTGACTACCAATTCCCATTATTCAACCACCTCAGCCAGCATACGGAACACGGTGCTCTGAGGATGGGCTTCTGTAGCCTTCAATAGTTATCACATGTTGTTATCATTATTTTTTGCCTTTTTCCATCTTCTAATATTAATACATTGTGAGATACTTAAGAGCAAAGATCATGTTATATTTACCTTCATAAGGGTGTCCTAAGAATACAGTTGTGTTTGGCAGGGGAAGACAAGTCATCTATGAAGGTGTTTCAAATGAAAGAAAGTGGGGAGGAAAGGAAAAAAAGAGAAAAAGGAAGAACCAATAAAGATTTGTGGGCTAGAGAGGAGTGCAGTGGACTGGCTGGCCACTTGAGTAATGATTCTCCTCTCATGAACAAGTCAAATAAGTAAAGGGTTCCAAGTAATTTTTTAATTATACAAGCATAAGTTTCTGGGTTCGTAAACTGAGATCTGCAGAATCCCTACGTTTTATTTGAAAATGGCTGACCTTTGACTTGGTGTCAGCAGCCCCAGAGTGATTCTGGCAGCAGGGGCAGGCAGGACTTCTGAGGACGTGAGGCATTCCTGTTCTACCTGGGGAGCACAGGCCCTGCCTCACCACACAGCCTTCACTTGGGTCAGCCCAGGTACACAGGTCTTCCTAAACATCTGCAAGCTAATGCTGGCATTCTGAATGTTGCTGGCATTCTACATGTTCCACATTTGTCACTATCGTGAAACAACCCAACCATTTTCAGGCCTTTTTAGCCCTCCATACAGACTAAGTAAGTGAGACCACATCTGGAGAAGACTGAAGTCCCCTTGGAGCTTGACATTGTACTGTATGTGTCCATTCAACAAATACTTATTAACCTATTCTATAATGAGTACTATGCTGGGCACTAGTAATATAATTAAGAATGAGCCTTACTTTATTCCCTCCTACAGCTTTAGTTTAGTATGAAATACAGATATTCAACAAGTACATCTGCCTTGCAGATTTTCATGACATGACAGAAAACCCAACTTAAACTGCATAAGTAAAGTAAATATGTAACAGCTGTGGTAGATATATAATAACTGTCAGTGGATTCAGTTATGTCATATATTGGTCCAAACACTCAAATGATGGTCATAGGACATACACACGTTTACACACACACACACACACACACACACACACACACACACACATACACACACACTCACAATCCCCTTTCTCTTTATTTACTACAAATAAGCTACTTTAACTCCAACCCAATATCTATCCTGATTTATATCCACAGAAAAGAGGAAGCTACTCCCCTCAACAATTTTTAAGTCCCAGAATTGAGTTTCATAGGCTTATACAGTCCTGATTTGAGTCTCAAAGAGATCTTCAAATCAACCACCGGGAGCAGAGGGGTAGGGTCAATGATTACTTTATTCTAGGGCACATCTCCCTGTCCTGGTGCCCTGGAGCTTCCCCTAAAGCTTGGGAGCTTTCAAAAACTAAATTGCAATTCTTCTGAACATCAAAAATGATGGGCAGCAAAACCCCAAATTATGCTCTATTATAATTTAAATGTTGTTAAATGACATGAAAGAAATAAATTAGCAAGGAAAATAAAACTGGAGAAAATGCCTAACTTCGCATAGCCTGGGAAAACCTCCCTGAAGATGTGATTGTTCAGCAAGATGGGGTCTTTCAAAAAGTAAGAAAGAAATGACCATATGGATTCCTTCAGAGCAACATTTCAGGAAAAGGAAACAGGACAAGGGTCCTGATTTTGAGATGATGCTGGTTGCTTCAGGACACCTTGAGTGCAGCGTGGCTGTAGTGGTGAGACAGGCAAGAAAGAGCAAAGTCAAAGGTGAGAGAGGTGGGCACAGCTCAGGCAGGGAGGGCCTTGGGCCACTCAGGACATTTTAATTATATTCTGGATATGACAGGGAAGCCACTCATTGGATTTATTCCTCTTACTCCCCAATATTGCTGAGCTAATTACTTGCATATTTTTATGTTTCATTTACTCAGTGCATGAGCATATTGAAGATGCCAAGCACGAGGCATGCTACTAGCCTTCAAAGAGTTTGCAGTCTAAGGAGCTAAAGAGAGAGAGGAATAAGGCAACCACACCATGGAGAAATTAAGAGACATGGTCATATTTGGGCATTTCCAGATACCAGAAAGTGTGCTAGGTGTGTTATTTATATTTCCACTCCTCCTTACAACCAACCTACAAGCTTTGCTTTTTCAAAGAAAAGATACCCAAGTATCCAAAGGATGAGAAATTGGCCTGAGGTCTCGCCCAGAGATTAAGTTTCAGAGGCAGGGTTTGAATTTAGGCCTAGTACTATGAGCCCAACTTTGTGTAATCATTAAGCAGGCATTTACATATAGTCTCTGCTAGTCCTCTCAACAATCTCAGAGTGGACGGAACCTTCTCTTTAGCGATAAAAACAATATGGACTAAATTAAATATGTATATTCCCAAGGTCACAGAGCAAGCACACAGTACAAGAAGATGTCAAAACCAGGGTCATCTTGGTTCAAATCCAATGTTCTCTCTGTCCCACCAGGCTGTCTCTAAGAACCTTAAACACTAAGTGCTTTGCTGATTCAGAAAAAAGGAGGGTGCAGGTCCCACAGAGGAATTAAGAAATTCAGGGAAGCTTCTTGGACAGCAACTTGCTGGTGAGACTTTGAAAAGTGCAGTATGGGAGGAAAGAGGGCCTTTCAGTATGAGGAGCTCAAACAATTTTTACCACCCTTTTCTACTCAGTGGGTCCTGGAGGACAGAAAGTAAACAAACTCAGATGACCTTCTGGAAATTTCTCATGTTGGCTGGGACCCCTGCCTCTTCACAAGCCTCCTCTCCTTCCCTGCTAGCCATCAGAGAAAATTAGCTTCCCTGGACAGAGGAAAGTAGAAACCGAATGATTTTGGTCCACAGTTTACTGCTCAGTTGACCCAGTTCCTGGCAACCCCTATTCCAGGGTAGCCATGGGTACAAAATGGGGAGGAGTCTGGTGTAAGGATTCAGGGTGGCCTGGAAATTCAGGGTCCTTAAGAATTTGATTAAATTTAGCTTTAAATCCTAACTCTAGAAATCATCTCTCTCTCTCTCTCTCTCTACACACACACACACACACACACACACACACACACTACTCAGAGACTGAGAATTTCTCCCAGATAATCAGCAATGCTTGAGACAGTAGAAGACAGTAGCTTGAACCAGACTCATGGCCACACTGTCCAGGCCTCTGGTTGACAAAAGACAACATCTTGACCTAAGTTATGTTTCAGTTCCTGAGTCATAAGGAGAAATGACCCCCTCACTACTTTTCTATGAGACTAGACAGAGTGACCCTAGAATAGACCTCAGAGCTTGGAAAGTCTTCCTTTATTTTCACTGAGTAACACTTCATAGCATTTTGCTTTTGCATCAGATGACTGTATTACCTAGTAACTACAAATTATCATTGTGGCAAGTCACATGCGTTTTCTCTAAGATGCCCTTGATACTCCCCATGAAGAGGCGAGCCTGATTCCTATGTCCTCTGTGTGAGCTTGAATCCAAGTGGAGCCTGCCACTGCCTGTCCAACGGAATGTGGTGAATTGATGTTATGTCAGTTCTGGATGCCACTAATCGGCCTAGGAGCTTTCATTCCTTGGTCATGGGGAGCTAGTAACCATGGAAGAAGTGTGACAACCTGTCAATCACCATGCTCTGAGAAGTCTAAGCCTTGTGAAGAAGCCAAGGGGCATCAGAAACCCAGACATATGCTGAAGAAGCCACTGGCTGATTGAGCTAGACAAGAAACCTAGAGTTCGGAGAAGGGCAGTGATAAACACAGGGTAAGTCCAGGCCGCAGAGCCAGACTTCCAGACTCCCAGTCAGTGTGTCTTCCCCACGCCATGTAAGGCTGAAGTGGTAGGCTGGGACCACGGGATAAAAGCTCAACCAGACCATCTGTAATTCAAAATGGTATGAGCAATCAATCATAATAATGACAATATTAATAAAATATGCCACTTTAGTCCTTGCAAAGCACTTTCACATCTATAATATCATTTAACCCTTAATGCTATCTAGTAAGGTAAGAAAGGAAGGCAAGACCTCCTAACTTTACAGAAGAAAAACTGAGTCTCAGAGATAGAATGGGAATTGTTAAAGATCACGTGACAATTAAAGGGTGACAAAGAAAGGTCACTGACCTGACACAAACCACTGAACTCTTCCACCTCAGAGAGTCAAAGCCAGCCTTCTGCCTTACAAAGAAGAATGACAAAGAAGGACTTTTTGATAACAGAGATATCAGGAAGGAAACGGAGAGATAAGGAAAGAATTTAAAGGAAACTAAGAAGCAAAATGCCAGACAAAGGACTTATACCAGTAAGAAATCAGGAACTGAAAAATCAAGAGGCAAACGAATGGCCAGGATGAGTAAAAAGAGCCGAAGCGGTGGAAAGGAGGGAGGCCCCCCTCACTGAATTAGATAAAACCTTCACCTTTTGTCAGTAACATAAGCATGTGGGAGGCAAATACAAGTTAGATAAGTGCCTAACAGTGAGTCCAGTGCAGAAACCATTTATGATATTCTCATTCCTGGGATTTCATTCAGTTATCTTAAGGGTGTTTAGGAAGGAAAAAGTGAGGACATTTTTCTACACCAGTATTGGGGGAGGTCTGCCTCCAGGGCAAATGTTTGGAGACATTTTTGATGCTCAAGATTTGTGCCACTGGCATCCAACGGGTAGAGGCCAGGGATGTTGCTAGACACCCCGCACGCAATGCACAAGACAGTAAATTATCCTGCCCAAAATGTCAATAGTGCCAAGTTTCAGAAACCCTGTCCAAATTTACAAAACCAAAGGAGGGCTGAGGATTCCATGGGAGCTCTAAGTTGTTTGAACCCATGCCCAGAGATGAGAACAGGGGGCCACACTGAGGACAAGGTCCCCTTTGAGCAATCTGGCTGCAACAGTTTTCTGGGGAACATGAAGGCTAGTAATTCAACTATAGTTCACGATACTAATCATGGTGGCTGCTATTCCTGTGCCCCCTTCACTGAGTCTCAGGATCCTTAATGATAAAATCAAATTGTTGAGCTAATTTTTCCCCCAAATCCTTTCCAGCCAAAAAATCTACAATGTGATGAGGCTCCCCTGGAATGTTCAGGCTTCTGGGTGGCTGGTTTTGGCAGTGTTATTCAAAGAACAAGCGCTATCTATCTCCTTGGGTAATAGATTTTTCTATCAGCCTTGAAATATCGTCGTACTTCAATTTGCAGGCTCTGATGCCAGCATCACACCTAATTCAGGCTTGGTCTGTTTCTGGCCGCTGTTTACATCATCTCTAGCCTATCTCAGGTTTAGCGGGAGCATATGCCACTTTTTCTGTTACAACCACATCATAGACTGCCAGCTAAGTTCCTGGCATATTTCTAAAAGGAAGGTGCTGTTATAGGAAGAAGTGGGTGATTAAATGAGAGTCATTTTAGTGGAATTAGTTTTTACTTTGATATTTAACATGTAATTATTTTTATTATGCCAAATACACATAAGCAAAACGAAGAAAATGAAACTGTTCATAATCTCACTACCTAGAGGTCACTGAAATACTATTTAGGTATAATTCATTCTAAGTGGTAGACCATACTGTACTTCTACAATATGCACTTTCCCTTAGCAATATATCATGAGCATTTTCTATGTTAACTCATATAGTTCCATTTTTTACTTTTAAATGGCTTCATGGTCTGCTTTTCTGGAATGCACAATAATTAATTTATCTAATCCATAATGATGGCATTTGTATTCCAATCTTTAGTTATCAAGTATATGAAAAAAAACCCCTTGTATCTGTATATTTATATATTTGCCCAATCATCTACTTAGGATAAATAGCCATGAAAATGGAAACTCCATGTGAAAAGGAAGGAAACTTAAAGTATTTATTTATCTTTTTATCCCCGGTATCTATCTATAGTATCTAGTACATAATACAATCTCAATATGTGTTTGTTAATTAAATTTTTAAATGAAATTATGAGAAAGAGGGAATGCATATACTATATTTTACCATGCATTGTTAAGATGATACAGAAAAAATTATACAACTATGGCATATAATCCTATCAAAAGAGGTGCCTGTTATTTATCTTGTTCTTGCCAGTACGGGGTATCATTAGTATCTCAACTTCTGCCAAAATTATAGTCAAATAATTATTTCACTTTATTCATCTTTTAGATTACTTGTGATATCAACTTTTTTGCTTACCTTATTTGCCCTGCATATAGCTTATGTTCCCTTTTCCCCATTATTGTACTGAGAAGACAACAACTGAGATTTTTGTCCTCTTCAAATTGATTTGTAAATACTATTCATTTATTAAGGATATTAACTCCCAGTTTGTCGTTCACAGTAAGGATTTTTCTGTGTGCTATTCATCTTTAACTTTATCATTTTATTTCTTATACACATACACACATTGTTTGGACTAAAATATTTAAATCTATTTCTTGATGATTGGAGGGAGGGTCACACAGACTCGAAAGCCTTCAGAAGCCAAGCAGGTAACGGAAATGTGTAAGGCACTGTATATAACACCACATAATATTGTGTTACTGAAACAAACCAAATATAGTGAACATTTAGGGCTTCCATTTATTTCCTTCCTTACTTTCTCCTTCCCTTTTTTATTCTCTTCCTGTTTCTTTCTTTCCTTCCTCCCTCCTTCTCCCTTCTTTTCTTCTTCTCTCTCTCTCTTTCTCTATCTCCTGGTCAAGCTCAGTGCATCTGTGGCCAGTACCTCAGCCAGGCACTATCAATTTTTGATGTCAGCTTTCATGACTCCTTAAATTTTTGCCCTTTTAAAAAAGTCTTCTCCATTCTAGGGCCGTAAGATCTGTATCTATACCTCTGTCTATCTCTGTCTCTGTTTATTATTATCCTATCTATATCATCTCCATATCCTCATGAATTAATTTTAATGTTTGTCTTATTTTAGATTCATATTTTAAACCCATCTGGAATTTATTTTAAAAGAGGGTATGATTGATAGAATAGACTGTTTTTTTTTTTAAATAGCCATTTGCCTCAACACCATTTTCAAATTTCCTCTTTCCCCACAAATTTCAAATGCCTGCTGTCATAATATGCCAATTTTTATATACATACAAAAGGCTGTTTCTCTATATTCTGCTCTTTCCTGTCAATTTTCTCTCTCCATCTTTATCCATGCCACTATCTTTTTATTTTATTTTGGTACTTCTCTAAAGCAGATCATTGGTAAAGCAACCCCTCAAGTCACCCTACACAAACCTCTGTACCATTCAGAATTTATTGGATATTTTTATGCACTTATTTCTTCATATAAACAATTTGTCAAGTAGGAATTTTGGCTGGAATAGAATGAAACTTAAATTTAGGAACAATATACAAAGCAGATACTGAATTCTTAGTATCTATCTACTATTATGAGTAAATTAATTAATTAAGTTATTTTTTTGTTTCTTGGATACAGTTTTAAAGTTTTCTTCACCAAAGTCTTGTACCTTCCTTGTTAACTGGTAACTAGATAATTTGAAATTTAATTGCTATTTTAATTTACTATTCCATTTTAATACTAATATATGTTAAACAATGGGTCAAGCCCTGTTGGTTGCCTACCCAACAAGAATATCTAATTTTGTTTCACTCTTTTGTCAGATGGCTCAGAGGCAAATCCTGATTCGTTTCAGCCAAACATTACAGTTCTTTTCCTATTAACAATAATCGGTTTGAGGAAGGGTTATTAGCCAGTTTTAGTAAATGAGTTGTTGAGGGCAGGTTCACTAGACAGCTTTCTTGAAAATCCTATAACTCTTAGGAATACGCAGTAGAAATAAATTAGTTCCTTATCCACTGAAAGTGACCATTCAGGGTTCTGGTTAAGGACAAAGTCAAATTAATAAAGTTGGTAAAACTAAATGATGAAAAGAGCCTTGCTACTTGATGAAATTGCTGAGACACTCATTGACCCACTCTGGAGCCACACTGCTCATAGACATAAACTAATATGCATGTCCTTATTGTTTAAATCAGTTAAGTTTTCAGTTAGTTGCAGCCAAAAGCACCATTGTTGATATAAACAAACACCATGAACTATGGATAAGAAACCAAGTAAAGTTGTCTTAAATCCTTAACTCCAGAAGCTTTTCATTTTTCAAGGAGTTCACTGTCTGCTAAGTGGAAAAATTAATTCCATCCTTCTAGAGTATGGTACTCCTCTACATATAATAAGGTCTACAGAAATCAGTTTTATTTATTCATGGATGTTTTACTGCTTCTTTTATAGTACTGATTCCAGTCTGTCTTGTCTTTCTAATGAATAAATAAACCCCCCTGCCCCCATCAGAGAGGAGAAACAAAGCTATCTGGGAGTAATATATTGCTTTTGTTTTATTTTATTTTATTTTACTTTATTTTACTTTACTTTATTGTGAGCTGGGGAATACAAACAACACAGTCATGTATAACGTATATATAATTGCAGCCCTAACCAGAGTTATAACTCTGGTCAGATGATTTAATCTTCTGGCTCTGACCACAGGTCGACAAACATCACAGGCAAATATTTAAAAGAGGAAAGGCTAAGTACTCAGTAAACAACTGATATTTCAGCTCTTGTTTTATTCCTTCTGAGGTCAATGCCACAAGGTCATTTTCAAACCGGCCACTTTATCCTTCTTTGGTGAATGGAAATGCACATTATGTAACCTGTTATCAAAAATAATCATTTCATTCTGTTCATTTCTTAAAGAAAGGGCACACAATCACTATTTTGTCCCTGAGCTTACTTTATCACACACTAGTTGGCAAGTCTGACTTTAAGGAAAAATCTATAGGAGTATAATTCATTTACTGAGTATAATCACACCATCTGTCAACATGTAAATCTCCTGGGTTTGGTTCTGATAATAAACTTTAAAGGCCCCAACTATCAAATTAAAATGAAGAATTTCTTTGCTTTTCAGGTATAGGAGCACTTGCTGAATTTTAGATTAGGAGACCATCTAAGTAAAATAAAGCAGCAAGGCCCCAAAAATTATGCAAACACTCTACACGGTGAATGGTGGTTGGGACTTAACTTGCCTTTTAAGCCGAGATTAAATTGGAGATTTTGAATTCTACAGTTAAATTTCTCATTGTAAAGAGAGAGGTTTTAGGTTTGGATAAGATGGCTGTTTGTCAGGAAGTGATCAACATCACCAGAAAATCACATTAGTTTCAAAGCTATATCCCGATCAGTAACTATAGTTTGAGATATTCTGTAAAGTGTGTTAAATCTGCTTGTGCTCCTTAATTTTAGACTCTCTGTGACACCTCCTGCAGCTGAGCCAGCAGTCAGAGACCACAGGAGAGCAATGACCAAAGGCCATGCATCTGGAGATTCTAGGGTTTCCTCTGCATGAAGCCCAATGCCCAGGCCCTCCAAGCTAATTGGATTTTCCCATCTTTTCTCAGCATCTATTTCTAAAAGGAAAAATTGATTGCATAACAGTGAAAACTGAAGAGAGTGTGGAATTGCAATCAGCTCCTAGTTTTTTTTCTTCTAGTTTAACTCTGGCCCTCTCCCTTGAACTTGATATATGATCTGGTTCTCTTCAGCTCCCACCCTGGTGCTCTGGTGCTCTGTAAAGACTCTGGCCATATTTGTCATCAATGTTCCACTCCTGGCTGCCTCAGGTATAACAAACTACATTCATTTCTGCTTGGGGACAAAAAATATAGCCTAATGTCCCCAAGGGTGATATTTAAATGGAAAGAGAATTGATAAGAAGCAAACAAGGAAGGTGATGGAAAATTGCCAGGAAGGATGTTGAAGAGGAATCATGTTTATGTCTGTACTGGAGGTCATCTCTGGGGGAGGACATTGGTCAGGTGAGTTATATCAACAGGCTTTAGTAGACATCAGAATAGCAAAGGTCAGAAGTAGCAATGACTCATTTTGCGAAATTCCTCTCTGTCTCACTTCTCTGATATTGAAGCCTGTCCTCTTCAAGAGTTCTCTCATTGGCACCTCTTTGTCAAAGCCCAACTATATCATTAAGTGACGTTAGGGGTACTTGGTTTGTGGCCAGGTAACCAAATTCTGCCTTTTGCACTGAAGGGATATGAGGAGCAGGTTGTATGGTTTAGCTCCGCACAGAGCTGGGGTTTGGTTCCTGGGGTCCAAAACTGGATTATAAAGCCTACATAACACAGCCAGGAATAAGCACAGCAAGAGGATGGCCATGCAAAAACCAGAGAGAGAGGTCTGGAACAGATGCACACCCCTTATCTTCACAAGGAACCAACCCCGAGTCTCTGCTGGTCTTAGGGTAAAACCAATACCCAGATCTCAGACTCTGGCCTCCAGAACTGTCAGATAATAAATTTCAATTGTTTAAGTGACTGTGTTTGTGGTGATTTTTAACAACAGTCCCAGGACACTGGAATAGCTAACTATTAGTTTCTCTGCATGTAGACTTCTCCCTTGGGTGATTTGCTCTTCCCCAGAGCTTTAGCTGTGTTCCAAGAATGATCATTGCAGGAACAAGACAGCAGAAACTGCCAGTTGCTTTCAGCTTGAATCCAGAAACTGGCGTGATGTCATTTCTTCTCCATTTGATTGGTCAAAATTCAGGAAACCAAATTCACCATTTTGGAGAACAAGCATCAAATAATTTTGAGGCTATGTGTAAAAACCATATCAAGCATTGAGACTGGAAAAGAGCATCAAAGGTGGAAAGTTTTTGATATGCCCTGCAAAAGATAACAGGTAATACTTGTTGAGTACACACTATGCCCTAACCTTGTATTCAATGCTTGTTATCTTTCCACTGTCCCCATAATCCTTTAATGTAGAATTATTGTTATCACTTTGCAATTTGAAATCAAAAAGATCAAGCAACCTCGCTAGGGTCACATAGCTAATGAATGAACCATCATTTGGGACCAACATATCTGACTCCTGGTTCTGCACTTTTAGCCACTGTGATACTTCTACATGGGTCCTTCAGGATACATAGAAAGGAGTAACTATCTTGGAGATAATTCTAACCTGAAGCCTTCAAGCACATACCTGCTGGTTTCCAAGATTCTTTTCCAAAACATCTCACCCACATCCTCTGATTTAAAAAAAAAAAAAAACAACTCAGTTCCCCTCCTTTCATTTTCCCATAAAGGATAAGGATGGAATCTTGCAAATTCAATAAAACTTCCACAAATATAAAGAGAACAGATATAGGCCAGGTGAAAATGTTTGTTCCTCCAAGAATAAACTCAAGTGTGTTGAGTTTATAGGCACTGGTAGGAGAATAAATCAGTTTAACTCTGCATCCCATCATTCTTTACAGGTTTGTAACAAGGTGTACTTTGTTAGATTTTAATCTGCCTACATTTGAGACAGCAAAGCTCTCCACAATCATCTTTTAATAGCATCGCAATTTATAGACAGTAACTAATTTCAAACTTCATAGCACTTGGCTTTTATGATTATTTCAAATCATTTAAATGCAAATGAATTTCCAGAGAGAGAAAACATCAAATGCCCTTGAGTGGCAACGTGTAATAGAACTGTTCACAGAACCTCTGTAAGAATCAGAAGCAGTTGGATAGGGCTGGATGGTACACTGTATAAAAGTGTTTGCCTAAATCCCATTTACATTCTATTCCACATTATATTCTATTGACACATTTTTTTCATTTTAATATGACTTATTTACTTAATCCTTCCTCTGAAATCCTATCCACTTCTCATTGTAAACCTAAAATTTGAGTCAGAAAAAGGAGAGATGATAATGCAACAGCCCAAAACAATAATCAAAGACTACCAGATACCTCTTGCTTCTCACACTTCTTTGTAATTAATGATGTTACTGCATGACACAGCCCAAAACTTCTATGCGTGTATAAACTACTGCTCTCCTTTCAAGCTAAGCTAGTGTTTGCCTGCTGACCAAGTAATATTTCCTGCACAAATAGCTAAGAAAAAATATGTGTATGGTATTGGAGCACAGAAGTTTGGCCCCTGTATGAATGTATCTTACTTCAATAGTTCACAAAAGCATTGGAATTTTTAGGGCAGAGTTTATTTAGAGAAAAGCATTGGATGATGATATGTTCTTCATGGAAAATGGAAGATGAATGATACTTCATTTTTTCTCTCTACCTAGTGTATTCCAAGTTCTGGGTTAAGAATCGAGGGTATAAGCATCATCCCTGGTCTCTGTGAGTTCATAATACAAGAGAGAAAAAATGTAATTAAATAGTTATATATCAAGAGTTGTGTAGGACTATAGACCAATGGCCCTCTCTGAGCCTTAAAGAATGTGAAGGTAAGGGTAGGAGGATAATGTGGCAGATAATACAAAAAACAACTTAACTGAGTCCCTGTTTCCACTCCCCATCCTTGGGGCTTTCCTTTTACAATGCTTTTCAAATCTAATTTTTAATTATTTTTGATTATTGGTCCCCTTGTAGAGTGCAAGATTCATACAAAGAACTGTGTCTGCCCTGCTCAATGCCATATCTTGTGGCTGAACCGAACACCAAGAACGTAGTAAGAACTCCATAAATATTTGCTAAATGCAAGCACCAAATTGAAAATTCCTTCCCAAAAAATTTGAGTCACCATTCTCACAGTTGGCTTTCACACAAATTATATAATTTCATGTCTATCCCTTCTCTATCTGTACTCAGTCCCACTTCTCTGCATTATCCTCTTCTCGTCTTTCTGTTTGAACCACAGTCCTCTCTCTTCTCTATGAGATTTTTCAAGGGCTACTTCAATGATTTGTTGCTATTATAAGAACTGACCCGGCAATGTTATCTCTAATGTTCTCTATGTCTCTGAATTTATGCAACATGGGTTATCCTTTCCATGATTGTCTGCATAAAATTAGTGTGTTGTTCTTGGCTTCATGAACTGTATGTTTGCATGTCCTTGAATGCAAAGACCATTAAATCTTCTATGTCATGTTTACCACTTAATAGAACAGCATATCCAGGCCTGATAGGTCTCTATGACAACCTGGACACTAAACACTGCTGTCCATTTTCTAGAGAAGCTAAATGAATGGTCAAAGGTGTGAAGTGCCTCACCCAGCATTAAATAGCATGTGCAGAGAGAAGGACACAATATTGATTTTCCCCAGTCCTATGCTACTCTCATTTTCACCCTTCCATGTTGCCATTGTTAGATGCACAATAACAAATTACACGAAAGATGAGAATTTGAAGTCAAAACCCATAGCTCTTCAAGATCATTAACTTCCCTTCTCTACATCTCCATCTCCTTGCCTCCAAACTAAAAAGTCTGGAGTAGGGCACATTCTCAATCCCCTCACAACCCTAAAGGTCCAATATCCATTTTCTGAGTCAAAAGCTTTTACCATGAAGAAAAATGCATAAAAAGTCTGAATTTTATAAAAGAACATTGTGATATACGACGTAACAAACTTCTAACCCTCATATTGCAATGTAATTACCTTTTTTACATTAACTTGTGCTCAAAGAGAACTAGGAAGGGAATACCATGTATAGATATCACTCTTAATCTTCTCTAAGGAGCTTAGAATCCAATTAGATAGACTGACAAGTGAGACAGCAATTACAGGGAGAAAATGAGTCATCTACTCAAGGAATAACACGTAGCCAGCCCATGTACAGGTTCACTGAGTGCTATGTATTTATACACACAAACCCCATTCCCTAACTAGACAAGGATTTCAGAAAAAGTTCCACAATAATGTTTGGAAAATATTGTAAAAGCAGATTAGTAGGATTCGGGAAGTGGCCCACTTGAGGTTACAGGACATGACATGTGGTACACAATAACCACATGTGTGGACACTTTGGAGTCATTGAGATCTTGATTAAATCACCTCCACAACATCAACATACAACCTGGATCAAGTGATTTAACACCCATACATCTCATACAAGTCATCTTTGGGCAAAGGTAAATAAACTATTTTCCTTGTGTGCGTGTGTTTTTGTGTGTGGTTTTAGTAGAATGATTTGTGAAGTTCCTAGGGCATAGCAAGTGCTCAATAAAGTTAATATAACAGAAGATCAATATTTATTAAATTGAATTCACACAGTTTTAGAAAGGTATATGGCTGAGACAATTGCCTCAATTTTTTTCTGGAAGTCAGAGATTGTAAATAAGCCACAGAACCTGGAGATTGAATGGAACAAGGACAGGAAGTTGAATAATAATTGCCATCCATATTTGTAAAGTGTTTTAAAAACTCTCTTCTGTTTTTATCTCACTGAATAGTCTCAGCAGCTCTTGAAGTGGGGAGAAAAGGGATTGTAAGACTCATTTTAGCGATGAGGACAGTACATGATTTTTTTTCAGTCACTTACAGAAAAGTGGACCTGACTCTCATAACCATGATTTCTAAATCCCCAACTTTTCCAAAGTAAACATTTTCAAAGTTTGTGTCAGAAGACTTTCAAGTAAAGAACAAGGATTGAAATTTAATAGTTGTTAATAAAGGTTATATATTATGCATATGATGATATACTATATATAGGGGAGGGTTGATGAATTATAAGAAGGTGATAAGTGTGGGACAAGTTGACACAAATGTGGAATGAATCATTCAGACTTTAACAATAAATCTATAAACAAATATAGATTCCTTTTGCTAAATGTCTTATCAAACATTTTTTAAAAATTCATTATGGAAGTTACACTCTGAAAGCTGGCCTTCTTGGAAGACTGTAGACTCTTTAAAGAAAGATAAAGAAAGATTACTTCCTTCTGTATCCCCAGGCTTGGCCTTGGGTCCTGCATTCAGAAGGTGTTTAATAAATTAATTGATGAGTGAGTGACTATAGGAATGAATGGCCCATGTTTGAGTCAGAAATTAAATCATGTGATACAGGTTTTAAATGCCATGTTATTAGAGACTTAAACATTATTGTGAAATTATTAAAAGTGGAGAGAAGAGCTATAGTAAATGATGAAAGGGAAAAGGGGTAACAAAATGAAAGAGGTCAAGGGCAAGAAGAACCAGGACAAGGCTGTTGAGGAGGAGGAGAAAACACCCACCCATATCATCCAAAGTGATTTTCCTAATTCTGTGAAACTTGGATTATACAATAATCTCTGTATTGAACATAAAGAGACTAATAATGAAAGGGTTTAAGTAAGATAAAATCAATGGGTGAAGTTAAAGATATGAGGGCTAGATTGTTAACTTTTGTCCAAGGAGGCACTGAATGTCATTGCTGGTATAGCCAGCTCAGGACCACGTGGCTCATTTAACCATTTCACAGACAAGAGGACAAGGACCAAAGAGATCTTATTGGTTACCCAATTTCGCCCAAATGTCTGCTTAGTGTTTCAAATATCTCTTCATACGATTGACACAAAAGTTGTGTCATGGGTCCTTTGGAAGGTTGTAGGACTCATAGCAGAGGCTGATCAGTAGGGGAGTGGAGAGGGCACCAGAAGTTGCTATTTCACTTAATGCACCTTCTTTTAGGAGTAACCATGCCAATCCTGGGAAGCCCGCTGAAGTCCAAGGCTTAGTGGGTATGATTAGCCTCTCCCTCTGCTCATTAACTGGCCTTGAAAGAGCCTTAGGGAAAGCCAAAGTTCAGATCACCCAAAGACCAAAACAATAATGTTGACTTTTCCAAGGGCAATCAGAGTGCATGGAGTTTTGTGAGAGGGAAGGACTCATCTTGTGAAGGTCAGTTACTCTGCTCAGCAGACATGGTACTCTGGGAATCAGAAAGCTGAGTGAAGGCTCCAGAATCAGTGTGCATTGATGAATCTGGTGGCTGCCCCATGCTGACACTCCACTGGAGCCACAAATGGGCATCTGAGAGCATGCACCTTCCCTCCCTGAGAAAATTTGGAAACTTCTCCCAGCTGAATACAGTGGCATTCAAGATAATAAATACTAAAGTACTATGCCTAGTACTTTACACCCCATGAAAAATACAATTATTTCAGCACATAGCATATTATCCATTCTCATAAATGTAGAGTTCAGAAATCTTTGGCATTTGTATGCAATAATTTTTTTTCAAGCAAAGGTTTGTTACAAATGATGACATATCAAAAGCAATCTGAGTGTTGTCAACTGAAGCAGAGGTAGAGGCCAGAACTTCCCTTTAAGCCCTCGTATTCCCACAACTGCCTCAGAAGCACCTTGAATGGACTTAATTTAAAAACGTTTGGTGTGAATAAGAATTTCAACAGCATGCTTGCTTGTGTAATTATTTGCTTAATGTCTATCTGCCCCACTGTACTGTTGCCTCCCCGAAGGCACAAATCGTGTCTGATTTTGCTCAATGTGGCATCACCAGCACCTGGCACAGCACTTGAGACAGTGTGTGGGAATATACTTTGAAAGTTCTTTTAAAAAAATTCTGAAAGGCAACAGCTAGAAGGGAGTGGTCTCGATTCACTCATCAGAATCTATTTTCAGGAAGCAATTATGTTCAGTCGAGTTGAAAGTGTTTTCTCGGCAAGTTCACTGGCTCCCAACAAACAAACAGAGAATTATTGTTTGACTGATGGCTGACAGACATTCAAAATGACTCCCAAGCCTATTGTTGCTTGTCATCATTTTTAAAACGCTGGTCCCTCTCTCCAGCTCCATGTTCCACAGATCATTGTTTGTGAGGCATCCATCCATTGTCTCTGAGTTCTCCATATCAGACACCTGCGTCAACTCCTTTCAAACCGCAGCACAGCAGCTGAGCTTAAGTGCACCTTCATCTTCCTTAGGTATCACGTCTAAAGAAAAACCTGTGGGGGGCCTATTCTTCTGATTAGATGGGCACGCTAACAGAAAAATAAATTGAACCTCTGTCTTTCTGTGAAATCCAATATTTCACAATATACTATTTGACACAGCTCCGGTTGCATCGATCTGAATCAGACCATTGTAGCTCACCAAGAGAACATTCCCTGTTATTATGTTGCATAGATAAAGAGAGATTTAAAGGCCCAAGGCATAAACAACGTCTTGAGTCTTCATTGCTGGCTCATTGACATGCTGGGTATTAATTAAATCTTCAGAAAATGTTTTGCTGGGTGCATGAACTGCAGTTACATAATGACAATGCTCTGGGATGAATGTGGAGCATTTCAGGGGTCATGTGGCCTAAAATGTGGATTGAGGATTCTTTCCAGCTGGAATCTCTGCCCAGGGGGAAGGACAGACTCCTCCACAAATTTGGCCAGTAGTGGTCATTCTTTTCATGGAGGTGCCTTATGCCTGAAGATAACCAGGAAGACCCCAGAGGGGTGGAGACCTTTGAGGAGTCTCCTTGAAGAGCCAGTTGATTTCATTTGCTGGTACCAGGGTGGGGGAGGGGAGACACACCCCAAGCAGGGGGACGAGAATGTGCAAATGAGAGAGAGCATGAACTATCTCAAATCTGTGGCTCATCTGTATTCCTCTGAAAGCACAAGATTGGAGTATTCCACCTGGGATCAGCCAAAATACTGAAATGCGGAGGCTGTGACAGAACTCTGCTCATTCACTAGTCATTTGTCTGCTGGGTACCCAAGGCTTGCAATCAACTAAACCTTCTGGAATTTCTCAGTGAACAGATTCCTGGTCAGGCCTCTTTCTTCTTGCAGTTATGAAATGAGTTTTTAACCTT
This sequence comes from Anoura caudifer, assembly GCA_004027475.1. Lineage (NCBI taxonomy): Eukaryota > Metazoa > Chordata > Mammalia > Chiroptera > Phyllostomidae > Anoura > Anoura caudifer. Next base: position 24,283 of record PVKU01001883.1, on the reverse strand, counting down.
ATTTTTCACTGTATTCATGTCTCTGGAGAATATTTTAATCTCATCTCTTTTGTTAATGATATGACATTTTAATATCTTTTTTGTTAATGATATGAACTGTCAATCCCTCTCTCTTTTGTCCTACCAGCACGTTTTAGAAGCACCTTGTCTCTGCCTCTGTGCACATCTTTTCTAAAACTATCGTCCAGGATTGGGTCAGGGGAGCCCTGTGGTAGCCCAGGAGAGGACTGACTTGGAAATCCCACAGAACTGTTGATCAGCAGTCTCTGTGTGTGATGGACCTACTATCTTTGACTATGACTTCTGTTATTAGTTTTTAATCACGTGATTCCTGCCCACATAATGCAACACAGGGGAAAGACACAGAGAATGAGACAGAATTTAAATGTGAACTCTGACTCTACCACTGTCTGGGCCTCAGTTTCTTAATCTCTAAAATGGGTTTAATGACACCTTCTTTTGATGAATAATTTGAAAATATAACTCATTGACTCTCAACAATGGAGCCTAATGGCCCACAAACATACAAATACTTGTGGGTGCTTAGCTCAGGCTGGTACTGGTCTGTGCCCAAAAATAAACACCGCTGTTTCTCAATGCGAGGTGTTGAATAACAGAATGTTTTCCTTCACAATCTGCTTAATCCCTCTGGGACATTTCCTCAGTAACACCTTTTAAAACATCTTTCATCGTGCAAACAATAGCTTGCTTCATTGTGAAATTACGAGGGCTACCAAAAACAATTACACTTTTCTTTCATCGAAAATACACGGATGCTTCTGAGCTGTCTGTTTATTTGTTTGCTTCAGAGCTCAATGAATGGGTGTGTGCAGATCAGACAAGGACCTACCCCTTCCACTTGCTCCCAGCTCACTTGTTCCATTGAGTGACCAGGAAATGCAGCTGTGCTTGGACAGAAGCAGCTTCTTGTAAGGGACCTTGTGAGCCATATCAAAAGCAGAATATTAAGTTTAACAGTCAGAACTGGGATCTCATACCAGTCCACTTTTGAATCACTGTGCAACCTAGGAAAAGTTATTTCACTTCTCTGAACCTTCTTTCCCTTTTCTAGAGACTGGGCATAATATTACCTACCTATAACACAGTTAAGAGATTAACATAAGATAGCAGAAAGGTAGCTGTTACTAATGAAGTAGGTTCTGAACAAACACCACCCTCAGTGACTTTTGCCTGGTTGAGAAAGCTCTTTTCTAACATATAAGTTAATGAACCAATCCATTTTTATTGAGCATTTGCTGTGTGCAAGTACCATATAGGGTGTAAAGTAAAAATTATGCCATCAATGAGGCATATGTTCTCGTGTGGGTGATTTTCCTTAGGTGTAAGCATACTTCATACAAAGTATGAGTGGTGATTGCCATGAGTGCAGTTAAGGCAAAGGACTGTGAGATTTCAGAGAATCAAGAAGGCTTCTACTTGTGTGAGGCCATGAAGTTTTCCTGTAGATGAAGAACTTGAACTTGGCTTTAAATAATAGGAAATGATGGATCTGAGGAGATTGGCTTTCAGGTAGGTCAAAGCTCCTTGGTTGCATGCACCAGAAAGAAAAAAATCAAAATAATAATTATCTTAAGGATAAGGAAGAATTTGTTGGAAAGAGCATAAAGAAAAAATTGAAATACCACGCTTGAGGAAAGCTAGGAACCAGGACCTGTCTGGAGATGTAATTAACACAAGCCTATAACCCTTCTTTCTAGGATGCAAATTGTATTAATGAATACCATTCTGTATATTGTGCTTTAATGTCTGATGGAACAACCACTGTTTTGTCTTATTTTAAGTTACCATTTGCAGATTAATTTTAGAATCTACTTATTCTTGAAACTATTTCATCGGCAATATGTCACAGGATACAAATCAATGTAAAACTCAATCATATTTCTTTATACTATCAATAATCTATCAAAAAACAAAAATTCAAAACATAAACCATTTAGAATCACTCAAAAATGAAACACTTAGGAGCTAAGAAACAAAACACAAACAGGAACTATATGTAGAAAAACCACAAATTCCTAATAAAAGAAAGCAAAAACATCTAAATAGAAAGACATACCATATAGATTTATTGGAAGACAGTATAGTAAAGACATTAATTCTAAGCAAGTTGGTCTACAGATTTAACATAATTCCTACCACAACCCCACCAAAACATACATAACTATAAACAAACTTATTTTAAATATTATATTGAAAGGCAAAGAACAGCTAAAATTATTTTGAAGAAAAGAGTCAAGTGAAAGGAGTCATATTATAAGACGCAGAGGGTAACTACGAACAATTAAGATGGTGCACTATTGGTGAAAGGCCTGGTACACAGACAATGAAAACAGGATAAAGAATTCGGAAATAGATGCACAAAAATATAGTCAATTGATTTTTGACAAAAGTGCAAAAGCAATTCAATGCTGGAAGGATGTCTCTTCAACAAATGGTGCTGGAACAACTGGACACCAATAGGCAAAAACTAAACCTCAACTGACCCAATTTGTTTACAAAAATTAACTCAGAATAAATTACAGCTCTATAACTAAAATGTGAAAACCTAATTTTTAATAAGAGAACTTAGGAGAATCTTTGCTACCTGGGATTGGGAAAAGAATTCTTAGACATAGTGATCTATGAGAGAACTGAAAATAAAAGTGGATAAATCAGACTTAATAAAAATTAAGTGTTTTTTTTTTTTTTGTGAAAGACTTTGTAAAGAGGATTAAAAGGCAAGCCACTGAAAGAGCAAAACTATTTGCAAATCACATGCTTGACAAAGGACTTCTAGCCAGAATGCATTTTCAAAAACACTCTCTAAACTCAATAGTAGATGACACACAATCCAATTAGAAGGGAAAGCAGATTTGAACAGATGCTGTGCCAAAGAAGATATATGAATGATGAATAAGCATGGGGATATATGCTCAACATCACCAGTCATTAGAGAAATGCAAATTAAAACCACCATGAGATACCACTGAAAGATTATTGAAATGACTTAAATAACACAGTACCAAATGTTAAGGACAACGTGGATACACTGGATCTTTCAAACACTTTCTTTTGAAGTTAAACATAATTTACAACACAACCCATCAATGCCACACCTAGGTATTAATCCAAGAGGATTAAAAAATATGTTCACACTAAAGCCTCTATAAAAATATTCATAGCAGCTTTATTTGTAATAGCCCCAAACTGAAAATGAACCACATGTCCTTCAAGGGGTGTATGGTTAAACAACTCTGCTCCATCATGTAAAGGGCTACTTCTCAGCAATAAAAAGAAACAGATTATTAGGTGAATAGATCGCAAGATCATTATGCTGAATTTAAAAAAACCCAGTCTCAAAAGGCTGCATGGTCTATGATTCCACTTACATAATATCCTCCCAGTGACAAGATTATAGAGATAGAGAATAGATTGGTGCTGCTCCGGGTCTCAAGGAAGAATGTGACTATGAAGGGACGGCATGAGGAATTTTCTATGTAGTGAAAGCGTTCAGTCTGGTATTTTAACTGTGATGGTGGTTATCCAAGCCTACGTGGGTGATATAATGCTATAAAACCACAGACATACAAAAGATAAGTGCAGGCAAAAACTGGAGAAGCTGAGTGAAATTTGCATACTTGATATACTATGCCAATGTTAGTGTCCTAGTATGAAACACATACTATAATTACAATATATAAAATTTTACTATTGAGGGAAGCCAAGTAATGGTCCAGTACACTTCACTCTTTGGAATCTTTTTGTGGGCCTATAATTATTTCAAAATAAAAAGTTTAACATGTGTGTAAGTGGAACTTTGCTCTATATGTCCTTCTGTCATTCTTTTGAACTATTAGCATTGTTTGTGGGCTTCACCCAGGGAACTAGGTATAGCTGTTACTTACTCATTTCCATTTCTGTGTAGCATTGCACCACTTATTGTTTATCCTCCCAGAGACACTTGCTTTGGTTGTTTCCAGTTTATTTTGTTGGTGGTGTTTTGCTGTTGACAACAACAATGCTGTCAACAATCAGGGTACACATGAGGCAATTTCTGTAGACCATACACCCAGGAGAGCAAACACTGAATCCTACAGGATGAGCATGTTGAAACCCACTCTCCAAAGCAGTTCTACTAATTTGTACCACAACAAGTAATTGTAAGCATTTTTTTTAATCTTTCAAAATCTTTTCCAGTCTGGTGATGGGAGTCAGTAGCTCATTGTTGTTTACTTTTGCACTGCCCTTATTAGAAGACAGGAAAAGAAAATAAATACATTTATAAGAAAAGAGGAAAGAGAAAAAATGATCCAGCTCTTCAATTCAGTACATTAGGGGAACAAGAGAATAAGTAACCAGTGAAATGTAAGATGAAAGTGGAAACTCTAAGCCAGGGGGTATTTGTGAGATCACAAAACCATATGATCTCACCTATAAGTGGAACCTAATCAATGAAACAAACAAGTGAGCAAAATAGAACCAGAGACATGGAAATAAAGAACAAACTGACAGTGACCAAAGGGGAGAAGGGATGGAGATAACAAGGGAAAGAAGGGGAAAGGTCAGCTCGAAACACAAGTATAAAGACCTGTGGACAAAGACAATAGGGGAGGAGGATTGAATGTAGGAGGTGGGGGGTGGGTGGGGCAGGGGAGAGTAATGGGGGAAAAATGGGGACAACTGTAATTGAACAACAACAAAAAAAATAAAAAAGAAACTATTAAAATAGGAAAAGGAAATAAATAAGAAAATAAAAAAGAAAATAAAGCATGATAATGCCATGTTGAATTTTTTGAAAAGTCAGAAAAAGAGAGATCAAATAGGAAAGAGAGAAAACACAAAATAAGAAATACTGGTAGTTTTCTAACTACTAACACAAATGTTTTAAAATTACTTAAATAAAACAAAAAACAAATTGACTTTTTAAAAACTGTACAAATTATAACATCCAAATCTCAAATAGTTTACAGACCATATTCTCTCATGACAGTGCTGCAGACCTGGTGATAAATAAATAGATGATAGGTAGTAAACAGGTGGAGAGACAGGCAGGTAAAACACACATGGTGGGAAAGCCTGCAGAAACGATCACTGGTAAAGAAACTTAGTGCCTACGAGACCAAATTAAGAAAAATTAATACTGTGTGAATGTAGAGACTCAGTCGTGTTTGAATTAGCTAACTAGGTGCTTAACATAAGAATGAGTTTTACATATTAGCTGTCTGTATATTTAATAATAGAACTATTCATAAGATCCATATCTATGTATAATGTATCTCCACATAGCAATTTTTAAATATTCTAAATAGCTAACCTAAAACCTATGCAACTTTATATCAATTAATTAAAATCTAGATGGCATGTACAATCTTGTTGTCAGTGTCCAAGATTTGCATAATTTGACATCCTCGTAAGAGTATAGAAAATAAATTTCTTTGTATACTTCAAAATAACTAACTCTTTTACTTTCAGGGATTCATATTATAAGCTTGTAATCCCTTTTAGTCTATCCTGGCCACACATATAATTCCTTCTCATCTTCTTGATTTCTCTGTATTAGGGGGCAAACTCTTCTTCCCCATTTCTTATATTTTCTCATTTTTGCATAACTGAGTACATAAATGTATAATATTTTCATTAAGTGTAATAAGCCCCAGTTGTTCACAGCTATCAGCCACCATCTCTAACATCTCCTTAATCAGTAGTAGAAGTGATATTTTGATTGCTCATGTCTCTTCTTTTTTTGTTTTACTTTAATTAAGTTCAGAACTTGAATAATGGAGAGAATGTTGTTTACTGGGTCTTTATGAATGCTCAACACTGCTCCAACCCTAAAAGCAAATATATATACACACACATGTATATATATTTACAGACATATATATACATATATAAATAAATAAATAATAAAATAAAATAAAATAAAATAAAATAAAATAAATAAAATAAAAACTGTTGGTGCCATTCTGTATTCAGGAAGAACCTGCATCTAGTTGCATAGGGAAAGACCTTGGATTTCCTCACCAGGTTTCTGACTGTGCACAACCCACACAAGAGGAGAAAGCAGAAAAGAAACTGGATGAACTGTTACATAAAAGAGAATAACTTTATTTAGTTAAGCCACTGGAATTTTGAGACTCTATATGTCATCAAAAGCTACACCTTGTTCCTAACAAATGTTCCACATAAAATAAGTTATGTTTCATTGAGAATTACAACTTAATAGAGATGCAAATAATTACCAGAATTCCTTGTAAAAAACCAAAGCAGCATTTGTGTACATGATTTTATGACAGGTGTGTGAAGGCATATTTGATTTTATTTACATTTGTTTGTAAAAGAATGTGGAAACTAAAAAAAATATTAAAAAGAAAATGAAATTTTCAAAGTGAAATGTGGTCCAGTAAATGGTGTTCTATGTCACTTCTCTGAAAAAAAAGGAGAAATACTTTAGCAATTGAAAAATTTCATTTCTTTTTTTAATATATTTTGATTATACCATTTCAGTTGTCCCATTTCTCCCGTTCATCCCCTCCACCCTGCACACCCCTCCCACCCACATTCCTCGCCCTTTAGTTCATGTCCATGTGTCGTAAGTTCTTTAGCTTCTACATTTCTCATACTATTCTTGCCCTCTCCCTGTCTATTTTCTACCTACCATCTATGCTACTTATTCTCTGTACCTTTTCCTCCTCTCTCCTCCTCCCACTCCCCTGTTGCTAACCCTCCATGTGATCTCCATTTCTGTGATTCTATTCCTGTTCTATTGTTTGCTTAGTTTGCTTTTATTTTTGTTTTAGGTCTGGTTGTTAATAATTGTGAGTTTGCTGTCATTTTACTATACATGTTTTTTTGATCTTCTTTTTTCTGAGGTAAGTCCCTTTAACATTTCATATAATAAGGGCTTGGTGATGATGAACTCCTTTAACTTGGCCTTATCTGAGAAGTACTTTATCTTTCCTTCCATTCTAAATGACAGCTTTGCTGGATAGAGCAATCTTGGATGTTGGTCCTTGACTTTCATGACTTGGAATATTTCTTTCCAGCCCCTTCTTGCATACAAGGTCTCTTGTGAGAAATCAGCTGACAGCCTGATGGGAACTCCTTTATCCTTATCCCTTATCCCTTATCCCTTGCTGCTTCTAGGATTCTCTCCTTCATTTTAATCTTGGCTAATGTAATTATGATGTGCCTTGGTGTGTTCCTCCTCGGGTCCACCTTCTTTGGGACTCTCTGAGCTTCCTGGACTTCCTGGAAGTCTATTTCCTTTGCCAGATTAGGGAAGTTCTCCTGTATTATTTGTTCAAATAAGTATTCCACTTGTTGCTCTTCCTCTTCCCCTTCTGGTACCCCTATAATTCGGATGTTGGAATGTTTAAAGATGTCCTGGAGGTTTCTAAGCCTCTCCTCATTTTTTGAATTCTTGTTTCTTCATTCTTTTCTGTTTAGTTGTTTCTTTCTTCCTTCTGGTCCACTCCATTGATTTGAGTCCCAGTTTTCTTCCCATCACTATTGGTTCCCTGTGCATTTTCTTTCATTTCACTTAGTGTAACTTTCATTTGTTCATCTAATTTGTGGGCAAAATCAGCCAATTATGTGAGCATCCTGATAACCAATGCTTTGAACTGTGCCTGCGATAGGTTGGCCATTTCTTCGTTGTTTAGTTGTATTTGCTCTGGAGCTTTGATCTGTTCTTCCGTTTAGGACTTTTTTTTTTTTTTTGTCTTGTCTTGCCTGTTATGTTTGAGGTGTGGAGCCTTAGGTGTTCACCAGGGCGGGTCAACCCAGTTGCTGAGTTGTGATGCTGGATGTGGGGGCAGGGTCCGAGAGTGAGCAATGGTGCTTGCTCCACTCTCTGTCAGATTTCAGTCTCTTCTGTGCTTCCCCCAAGCAAACTGGGCCTTTCTGGTGCTGATTCCTATGTGGGTGGGCTTGTGTATGTTCTAGGACCCTGTGTATCTCTCCAATGAACTCTCCTGTGAGGCTGGGAGTCTCTCCTGGCACCTCAACCCACACAGGTGTTTTCAACTGGTGTTTTTAGGCTTTATTTCCCTGAGCTGAGACCCTGGGTTGCGCTATCTCTCTCCCCAGTTTCTCTTGGTTTATTTGCACTCGAATGTGGGACCACCCAGTCCACAAGCTGCCTTGCATGCTGTGCCCCGCTTCACAATTGCCGCCTCACTGGATCTGCCTGTTGCCACCCAGTGCCCAGGGTCTGCCAGCTGCCACCTGCATGCCCAGGGTCTGCCCGCTGCTGACTTGAGCGCCCGGGGTTTGTCAGCTGCTACCTTGCACACCCAGTGCTACCACTTCTGCAATCCCTCTCCACCTGATTGCCCGACTTCGCCAGACTCTGCCCCTCCTACTGGTCTGGATGAATGTGTCTATTTTAACTCCTTAGTTGTTGGACTTCCATACGGTTCAATTTTCTATCAGTTCTGTTGTTATTTTGTTTCTAAATTGTTGTTGTCCTTATTTTGGTTGTGTGAGGAGGCACAGTGTGTCTACCTATGCCTCCATCTTGGCCAGAAGTCTGAAAAAAATTATTTCTTAAATTAATTAGCACTTTCTGGTGTCTGATTTTCTCAGCTTATAAACAGTTCTATTATTAATATACAGAGAGCTAACATAAAAATCACACTCCTTTGTTAATGACCTAATTAACTAATCCAGGCACAATTAAGCCACTAAATTCACACTATTAATTTTTCTTAATTTGGCCCATAGATACTAAATTTCTTTACAAGTTAACATTTCTGTGGGTTTCCCCACTATTTTGATATTTTATACAGACCATTGGACTTCTTAAAATGCATGAACTCAGAAATCATAAGTTAGAGGTCTCTTACATAGTTTCATAGGTCTTATTTCTAGAGAATTTTGTCCATCTTCACCCTAAGAGCTCATTAAATAATATCACCCAGCAAGTAACATTTGGCACCTCAAATAAAATAATCACTCCTTTCTTTTTTGAAAACTAACCACATGACAAGGAAAGAAGGAGAAGAGTGTAGAATGTGTTGAGTGCTTGCCAGTATGAGAAAATCCTCCTTTGATGGTCGACAATTTGCAAGCTAAAGACTCATATTTTCCTTCTTTTTTTCTGGGGCTATTTTAAGTGGCAGAACTCCTGAGTGGTTTCATTCCACATATCAATGTTATAATATGATGGTAAGTGTGGTGTTGTAGCTTGGCTGGACATAGACCTTGTTGTATAGTTTCCATGGGCCATGTTCCAGGGGTGAAGATGGCTGAATGTGAGAGCTTTTAGGTGTGCTAGAGGATGACCCCAGGAAGGGAACAGACATAGAGACTGTCCAAGCCAGGCATGAGATGGTGAAGGCAGTTAAATCTCAGAGCAGCAGCAGCTTCAGCCATGTAAGAATAGTGATGGAAGGAGACTTGACTTGGGATGGTGAACACACAAAACAATACACAGATGAAGTGTTATGGAATTGTACACCTGAAAGCTATATGAAAGCTTTTGTTAACCAGGGCCACTTCAATAAATTCAATATTTTTTTTAAATAAGTGAGCATTGAGTCGATAAAAGAAAATGGACACATTACTCATGAGACATTATGTAGCATCAGGATGTCAAAGGACAGAATTATGCTCCTTGATGGACATTTCCCATTGGTAACCTCCAGCACTATAACTGGTGACCTTTAATCATATCAGAGGCAATGCACTATGATGCCTCCTGGGAATTTGAATCAAAACTGAGTTCTAAACTGTAATTGAATTATAGGCTAACACACAAACTTGAAAAATAACTAGACTGATCTGACAAATTTTTAGAATCTGTGAGATTGAATTCATTACTAATAGAGCAATAGCTACCATTTATACCAATTTTGATGTTACCTGTATCTTTTGAGCTGAGATAATAAAATATATTCCACATCTCAGAAGAAGTATTGTTGAAACATTCTAGACTTTGCAGATGAGAAGACATGAGTGTAAATTAATCCTCTGCCACTAAGCTGCCTGGGTACTCTTGGGCAAGTTTTGTCCCCTTCCCAAGGCTCACTGGCCTTCCTGTATGTCAGGATGGGGATAATGAAATACCAGACAGTGTTGGTGTGACTTTGATGTCAGTGTCTACTAAAGTCCTTTGAGTAATTGAACTTCATAATAATTGATCTCACATTCTGTAGGAAATCCTTCACAGTGGTTCTGAGAATTCCTAAGATTTTGCATCTCTCTCAGTCACCTTCACCTTTAATTTCTATATCCTGCTAAAATTTCAATCTTTATTCTGTGTCTTTTGGCTTGCTACTTAACTTTGCTCCAGTGTAAACCCAAATTTGGACACATGTTCTGATTCCTCGGTTGCCTCTAGTAGATTGTTGTATCTTTAGGGAATTGACAGTACAATAGCAGAGAGAACAGGCATTTATACTAAGTATTAAATTTTTCTGACATTTTAGGGGTCTTTTCTATTTCTTACAAGTCAGGATTACCCCTGACCATGTTTTTTTGTTCTGTCTCTCATCTCCCACAACATATTTTTCTCCTTTAAGCTCTTTCTTCACACATTTCCTTTCTTCCCCTTTACATGTTAATAATTATATATGTGCATATACACACATATACACATATACATACACATACATATATACTCAAAATTACATACATATATAATATATACTTAAAATATATATATACATATATACTTAAAATAAAGAAAAGAACTACAAAAATTATAAAAACAAGTCATCATAACATATCAGTAACTGGACACTTTAATGTTAGTGATTAAAACTGTCTGCCTTATTGGTTTGGGTGGTTCACCAGACCCCACTACGCTCTACAGTGGTGATGGTAATGAGGGTGCTTGCTTCCTAATGTTGTTATGACATTAAATGCAATATCATATGCAGAGACCTCAGGAAAACTGATCTTTACCTAGCTCTCTGGCTTCATCTTCTTAGCTACCCATCCCGAATTTTTCACTGCCTGCAAAAAGAACTCTAGTCCGCTTTGCCAATCCCCTGTTTCCACTCCTCTCCCATGAGTAAATCCCATTTGTCTTACAGATCTCAACTGGGATTTCCCTAACCCTATACAAATGTCATTTTATATAGTCCCACAACTCTAAAGAGTCAGCAAACATATTTCATCAGAATTCCTTACTTAACATGTGGACTTGTTCATTTAGTTTCCCCAGCACCTAAAATTGGGTCTGGAAATGGTAGACTTAAAGAAAATGTTGGTTGCTGTTGAGTAAATGAACACCACTGGAGAGTAAAATGTATGCAGAGGGCACAATAGAAGAAGAAATTAGAGCAAAAGAGAAAAATGTGCTTAATATTTTTTATGATATTAAGTATTATTTACTTTGTGATCATTTCACTAGATTGTGGCCTCCCTGGGAAGAGAGACCACATATTACTCATACCATGTACTCAGTGACCAGAAACATATTTGAGTCTGGAGCCCCACATAATAAATTTGTGTTTCCTTAATTATCCCACTGCCCCCTGAAAATTATCAAGGTAATCACACAGTGAATTGGATTCTATTACTGTCTTTTCAAAAGGAGGATTCACACTGATTATCTTAGGAAGCCATCCATCATATAAAGTGAGGCCAATGTGTATACCCTGTTTAAGGCTGACTGAGTCATTTTCTCTTTCCAAGTTCCAACTACATTTGAAGAGCAACTCTCTCTCTCTCGTCTGGAGTACAGTTTGTTGGCTAATACAGTTCTTCCTAAAGACAATGATCAGGTTTCATTCCATTGCAAGTAGCACATGATTCATAAAACCCATGGAAGCAGAACAATGTGAAAGTATCATATCTCTAGGAGGAAACTCTATGTCCCAGTTTAATGACAAAAGCACTGGAAATGCAACTAGTCCATGTGTACACGGTAGCCTCCCAGAGAGAAACAAAAGATCTACAAGCTGAAGCCTCAAAAGCCAGCCATCCAAACTACCCACAGAGATGATGAATGAGCTGTCAAGGAGATGAATAAACAGTAACTCTGCCGTCATATTCAATACTTTATTTTGATCAAATAAATGTCATTATAAAGATACCTCATTTGAGAATAATTCAGTTGGAGAGGATTGTAGAGATATTATTAATAAGAGTAAGTAACATTTATTTAATATTTTCTAGGCGCTTGACAATGTATATGAGTTATCAGATACAGCCCTCACAACAAGCCAGTGAGATGGTTAAATTGGTCCCATTGTTACAGATGGGGTCACTGATGCAAAACGAAGAGAAGTAACTTGTTCAAAGTCTCTTAACCATAAAATAGCAGAACAAGAATTTACACCTAAACAGTATAGTTCTAGCACTTGGTCTCTATACATTAATTCATCTCTTTACCATATAGACGAAGACAACAATGAAATCATAGCTACAGTTCATGGAATTCTTGATGTGAATATCTGTATAAATTGCATACATTCATTGTTTTGTTTACCTTTCAAAATAACAGTATACATCTTAACATAAACACCTGGAAAAGAAATAATTATGAGAAGCAAGCAAGTCAGTTAAACCCAAGGAATCTCAGAAATGTTCAAAATTGGTGTTACTATGTACTATGAAAAATGTAGATGAGATCTGGAGTTGAAATCTTTACCACCCCATAAATAGGAGGCTAGCTACACCTTCCCTTTTTATGCAGAGACTAGAGTTTATTCTTCAGGGATATGAAAATCAGAGAGGTTCTAAGACAGAGTCAGCATGTATGGTAATTGAAAATAAGACACTGAAAATATGATACATGCAAGCTGCACATTGAATGGGGCAGAAACAGTACCATTCTTTATTTTCAAGTACCAGCAGAATAAATGGTAACGGGTAGTTTTACTTATATGCATGGGTCTTCCCCAGGTTGACTTAAGGCTAAATTTAGCTGGACCCTTCTCTCTTACCAAGTAGTCTCAGGCACTCTCCATGTTGGTTTCCCTGATAACATGTATTCAAGGATCCAAGAGGCTAAGGCAGAAGCTGGCTGTCCTCGCAAATGATAGGCATAGACTGGAAAGCATCAGATCCACTATTCTCCATTAGTTAAAGCAGTCATCCCTGGTTTAAGAAGAGAAAAACAGACTTCCGTGCTCAAAGACAGGGGCAGCACAAAATCTGGGGCCAGCTTTCATCCTCTATTGTCCATCCTCTGATCACAAATTATTTGCATTTCTTCTAAATCCAAAATATACTCTTTCCCTTCCCAGACTTCGTAAGTAACATCCCATCACAACATTAGCTCAAAGTCCAAGAGGTTGCAAATAAATCCTACCCAGGAATGGTGAAGCTCTTCAGGTATGGTTCCTTAAGTATAGCTTCAATCTAAAGACCTAGAAGCTAAACATGCCTTTTATAGGGCCCCTGTACACTCAATATACAGTGCTGTAACAGACACAGTATAACTACCATAGAAAAGTCTGCTTAAAATGAGAGGGACTAAGGGGCATATTGTAGTCACTAGTATAGAGAAATTTTTAAATTTAGCCAGATGCATATCTCCAGGTCTTACATTTAATCCTGATTCTGCTGTCTCAGAAGTTTCGCCATGACTCTTTTAAAAAATATTTTATTTATTTATTATGAAAGAGAGGGGAAGGGAGGGAGAAAGAGAAAGAGAGAAACATTGATCAGTTGCCTCTCACACACCTCCAACTGGGGACTTGGCCTGCAACCCAGACATGTGCCCTGACAGAATCGAACCTGCAATCTTCCAGTTCTCAGGCTGGCACTCAATCTACTGAGCCATAGGGTCAAGCCAGGGTTCCATGACCCTTGACTTCCCTCTGGGCTTTTGGTTCCATCAAAAATCATCTTTTCTTTTTCATATTAAATAGGATGTATTCTAGCCTGATTCCTGCTGAGAGGTTGGAGGCCCTGAGAGCTCTTCTTATGCTGAACTCTGTCTCTTTTTACTCAGAGGTGGTGTTATAAAGGCCATTTAAATTATTTTTTTAAATGTCATGATTTTCCTTTGAATCTTACTGAGGTTCTCTACATTCAACAGTACTGACATCCATTTATCTTTATAATAAAGATTCTCTCTTTTTGTTTGGCTATGAGGTTGCTATGGGACAACATCTCTAAAATTCTTCAGAGTCCTGTTACCTACAGGGAGAGTCAAGAAGATATCCAAGAGGAACAAGACAGAAATATTAGTTCTGCTAAAAGCTAGGTCCAGACTTGGCATAGCATCACTTCTGCTCCACTCCAAAGATCAAAGCAGTCACAGGCTAGCCCATATCCAGTGGAAGGAAAACAGATTCTCTCTCTCACAGGGGGGTTGTCATAGAATCAGCAGCCACCTTTAATCCACCACAACTATTTAAGAGAATGTAGGGAGGGAACAGAGACCTGGATGCGGGAGGGCTAAATGCTCTACTAATACCATACAGAGTCAACAGACAACATTTACGACTAGTAAGTGAAAGAAGAAAAGTATAAACCAGAAGTATTTACACTTTTGAATATAAATACCAGAAATAACACTTTAAGAGCTGAATACACGAACCTCTAGGAAGAGGATTTGTGGATAGGGAGAGATGGCTTTTTGTAGCTGAGGCCATTGTTGGCATTCCGCACAGTTGAAGGGACACTTTGGCAGCACCAGGGCCTGCTTTATAAGTATATGATCTTTGCAGATGCTCAAGGCCTTGTGCTTAGAAGGACCCATGCTTAATTCAATGTTCTGCTCTTACAGTCCTGAAATTCTTATTGAAAATAAATTCTTGCATTTTCATTTTGCACTGGGTTCTGGGTGGTACATCTCTGTGTCCTCCACAGTTCCTACTCTTGAGAGTCTGATGTGACCTGATAGGTGTCCCAGCCATCAAAGGTGCACCTTCAAAGTGAAAACAACCTAGTGGATGCTTCCCCATAGCTATGCAGATCCAGAGTAAAAATCTGAGCTATCATTGGCAAATATGTTGGCCCATATAGTTGGTTCTCTTTTCATTTTAATGCTGCTTTCTTTAGCCATGAAGAACCCTGAAACACCAGTCCAAAAGAACCTATGCACCCCAAGGTTCATAGCAGCACAATTTATAATAGCCAAGTGCTGGAAGCAACCTAGGTGCCCATCAGTAAATGAATGGATCAAAAAACTGTGGTACATTTACACAATGTTATTCTACGCAGCAGAAAGAAAGAAGGAGCTCCTACCCTTTGCAATAGCATGGATGGAAATGGAAAGCATTATGCTAAGTGAAATAAGCCAGGCAGTGAGGGATGAATGCCATGCGATCTCACCTTTAACTGGAACCTAATCAACAAAAGAAAAAAATCAAGCAAAATATAACCAAAGTCATTGAAATTAAGAACAATCTGACAGTAACAAGAGGGGAGGTGGGATGGGGTAATGGGGGGAAGGAGGAGAAGGGTTTTCAGGAACACCTATAAAGGACACATGGACAAAACCAAGGGGGGGTGGAAGCAAGGGAGGGAGGGTATGGCAGAGGTGGGGGGTGTGCTGGGGGCTAAATGCAGACAACTGCAATTAAACAACAATAAAATAATTTTAAAAAAGTAATGTGACTAGGTATCCTTACTTAGCATTTAATAGTTTCAATAATTTTATTAAATTATTTTAGTTAGATACATGTTCAATATAAAACTATACTTCATTTAAAAAAATTCAGAGAGTCTCTGAAATAGAACTAAGCTTCCACATAATTTAGCTGGTCATATCTAAATAAATGTAATTAGAAATTACTCAGTGAAATTAAGTAACTGAGTCAATATAAAGTATTTTTTCTCCTTTTCATTAAAAAATTTTTAACTGTTCTATTTTTGTGGTGAGTGTTGAGTCAATTTGGGGGCTGATGTGATTGCATCATCCCTTTCTATTCCCTTTTCCCTTAGCTCCTTGGTAATAGAAACAGAAACAGAATAGATTACTAGGATTGGAGGCTTTCCAACTTCAGTTCTTTATTTTATAAGTGAAGAAAATGAGAGAATACAAGGACATTGCCCAAGGTCACACAGCTTCTCAGAGCCAAACCATGAACTAGAACTCAGTTCTGCTGATTTTAAACAAGACTTTTCACTATATTTGAGATAGAATTTCTTCATCACCAATGATTCTGACTTTAATTCTCTGATGAGAGGCATTTCAGTCCATGCTTAATTTCTCAGTAGCTTGGAAAATTTCTAATAAATTGAGTCTAAATGAGAATCTGTGTTTCAAAACTGGGAGGGGAGATTTATGAGGTGACTCTCAAAGCTGCAAATGTTGGCATTTCCTCTATTGAGTTAGAGTTGTCAGTTGCTGCACCTGAAAGATTTCATTCCAAGTGGTTGCCATCAATTCACATCACGATGCTACCTGTTCCTCTTTGTATGAACAAAGAGTTGTCAAAACAGGAAGTCCGATTATAATGGGCCCACAGAATCAGCCTGAGGCTGTATCTGCACATCTGGTAACTTTGAATATAACATGCCCAGAGATGAGAACCTTCATAACAATTGAGAGGGCAGAAGCTGTCATTCTGCCTTCATGGACAAAATGTGTTGATGAAGGGCTGATTGTTTGAAACAAAGCCAATATAAAAGATTATGCCAAGTATCATTGCTATTGGGGTTAGGTGGAAAATTAACTTTTCAGGACAATGATTCTTTCCTGGAAGCTAAAATAAATTTGGAACAAGGGACTATGATCTTGGGTATAGGCCAGAAGTGGTCCAGAGCTTTGGGTAGCCAATAAGAAGTCAGAATAAACTCTCTCTAGCAGTTCCAATCACCTGTAATCTCAGTGATGTTGCTGTATTGTTTTCCTGGTGTCGTAAGTGTGTGTTACCTATGCATTTTGCCTGGTCTCTTCCTACAGCTATACTTCTTTGCCTCCATCTCAAAGTAGAAAAAAATAATAAACTAATTTATGCCTATGAGTAGCATTCTTGCAAAATAGGGATCACATTGATGAATTAGAGTGGGTATTTCTTGATCACATCACCTATGAACTTTACTTCCTTTTACTTTTTGGAACTCATGTCCACCAGATTTCACCCAGTGCATTTAAGTCAGGTTAAACCCACTTGCAGAAGTGAGGACTCATTGCCTTGAACAGATGAGCATATCATCTGGGTCATGCCTCCAGCCAAAATGATTGGCTCAGATATGAGGTTCATAGCCAGGTTAGAGCCTCTGAGAGGCTCTGGCTTCTGCAAAGGAGCAGTTCTTTTCTCTTTGGGTCTGGGTGGTGAAAAGGCATAAGGCTTAGAGCCATTTTGCCACCATTATAAGAGCCAATCCAATAATGAAGCTAACATAAAAAAAGGTGGATATGATCAGATAAACACTGATGACCTAGCTTGTGCTATCTAGATGAAGCCAAACATCTGCACTTCTCAGTTATTAGATACCTAAAAATCTCTTTGTGGTTTAACCAATTTGAGTATCTGTTGTTCCTTCAGGGCATAAAAAGTAAGACTATCAAATTATCCATCACACAATGGGCCCTTTCAGTGAACCCAACCTACCCACCACAGCATCCCACTGGGAATTCAAAATATCTTAGCCTCGAGAATTGCTCCTTATTCTGGATACTCATCATAAGAGTTCAGAATATTTGTTCCACCTTCCTATATAAGTCCCCTCCAATTCAATCCTCCTGAATCTTGACCACATAGTTCACTTGAGCTGTTTACTTGGGCTTGCCTCTTCAGATGGCACTGAGCAAACCCCTTGGGTTGCAGGGTCAGGGTGGGGACTTTGATGTCAAACTACATGGCTGAGGGTAAGAGGTCCCATAATTCCTACCTCTGCCCATTGACGTCTGAAAAAGTTAAATAGATTTGTGCACCAAACTCTGTAGAAAAAAAAAATGAAGTATATCACACTGTGTCAGGAGTTTGTCCTGGAAAGGGCATGGTGAGGACTTAATGTATTTCTCCCCAATAAAAAGAAGTGATGAGCAAGGTGAAAAGTACAGCCTACCTGGAAGCAAAATACTTATTTAGAGATGTTCCTGTGGTTTATTCTATTGCATTATTCATTTTCCCCCAAAAGAGAGGCTCTCAGCTTAAAATATTAATTAACATAATGTTAATAAATTCAAAAATTTGAGGTAGGAGGTAGGAGCTTCAATTTCTTCTGCCCACACTCGCTGGGAAAAAAAAAGATCTTAGTGGGGCAGTCTAGCAAACAAATACAAAATCATTAGGCTATTCATTGCATTGGCTGACATAGACCCCTTTCATTAGAGAGCAAAGAGGGACCTCACAGCCACACCCCCATCTTAATAAATGAAGTAGTTGAGGCACAAGAGCCTCCTTGCACTTGCATAAGATCAGCCTGAGACTTAGCCTAGTGCCAGAATAGAGCCCAGCACTCAGGACTCCACTCAGCATTCCTGCTCCATAAAACTATGCTCGGCAGCCACATGATAGCAACTGTCCATTTGCCAAAATGTGATTGATTGAGCACCTGCTATGCATAGGATGCTATTCTAGTCTCTTTAGATGCAAATCAATGGATTAGTTCCATATTTTGTGGTCATCAACTTCCTCCACTTTCTCTAGCAACATGAAGAAAGCTTTGACATTCCAGGTAAAAGGGATTGCAATTATATAAGGCAGAGATACAATATGAAGGGTTCCAAGGGATTCAAATACATAGTTTGAGGAGGCCCAGGACTATATTTTAATTTTCACATCCTGGAAGAAAGAACCCTATTTCTTACCTATGATAATAATTTATCTTCATGGATAAAAATATTGACACCAAAGCTGCCTTTTTCTCTCTTCAGATAAGCACTAAACCTTTTTTAAAAGCAACAGTGAGCATAAAATTTATGGCTCAAACATCTCAAGATCTTTAATAGATTCCACACTAAATGTTCTTATCTTATCAAGCTACATTCTTACTATTTTTCATTATTTCAACTGTCTTCTATATGACAGTGATTCCCAAATACATATCTCCATCAATAGCCCTCTTCCTAGATACACACCCTATGACCACATGTAGATTAGCTTCATCCAGCTGGATGTCACACTGAAGCATCTCAACAGTTCTAAACTCAACAGTTCGAAAACATAGCACTTCATCTTTCTTCAAAGTTTACCCCTCTCTCTTCTATGTAATTTGAGCTCTCTAGTTACCTAAACTATAAACCACATATTTATCTCCAGCTTCCCCCAAACCTTTGTCTTTGTGCCTAATTGCTTACTAAAGTTATCAGTTTTTTTCTTAATTGTATCAGTAACTCACTTCCTCATTTCAATTCTCACTGAGCTACTTGAGACTTTTATTGCTTTCTATTTAAACTTCAATTTAACTGTTTTCTAACTCATCTACAACTTTACCATCAGAATTCTATTTTTTGCCAAAAATAATTAATTATATTACTTTTTTACCTAAAATTATTTCAACACCCTGTAATGTGCAACCTGTAATGTCTTGTTATTCTTTTCCATCAGTGAATTCAGAAGGTTGGAAAAGTTGAATATGATCTAGCAATTTTACTTTTTTGTATATATTCAAAAGACAATCACCATCTAAAAGAGATATCTGCACTCTCGTGTTCAGTGCAATAATTTTCGCAACAGCCAAGACCATGGACACAATCCAAATGTCTATCAACAGGTAAATGAACAAAGAAAATTATATACACACACACACGTATGAGTATTATTCAGCCATAAAAAAGGAAATCTTTCCATTTGCAACATGAATAGACTTTGAGGACATTATGTTAAGTAAAATAAGTCAGACAGAAAAAGATAAGCACTGTATGATCTCATGTGTATGTGAAATATAAAAACATGAAACTCTCAGAAACAGAAAGTAGTATGACAGTTGCCAGAGACCAAGGAGTAGGGGAAATAGGGAGATATTGGCCAAAGGATATGAACTCTCAGTTATAAGATGAGCAAGGCCCATAGACCTAATGTACAGCATGGTGACTGCAGTTGATAAAACTGTATTGCATACTCAAAAGTTGCTATGAAATTATAGTTTAAGTGTTCTTGCCATAACAACAACAAAATGGTAATTATGTGAGGTGAAAGATATGTTTAACTTACCTTATTGTGGAAAACATTTCCCAATATATAAATGTATCAAATCATCACATTGTACACCTTAAATTTATATTATATTATACGTCAATTATATTTCAATAAAGTTGGGGAGGAAAACAGACACATATAAAGGCACGAAGAAGCTCATAGACTCATAACAAACACAGATACTCAATTGTTATTAGGTACACACCTCTCACAACCCAGAGACAACCACAATGCACAGACAAGCAGCTACCAGAAATGATAGCAAGGCAGACCAGAGTACATTTAGACCCAAAGGAGTAGGGAGAGACAGAGTAAGAGAGAGAGAGAGCATAAGTGAGAGAGGGAGAGAGAAGGATTGGAAAAGTTTAAAGTCAAGATCAAAAAGAAAAAATGAATTAAAACAATTACATAGACATATACATACATAAATATATCTATGAACAAAAAGAAACACATTCATCCTTTACACATTAAAAGACACACTGGGGTTAGAAACTTAAAATTGCACTCTGCATTACTTAGTTTGCTCATAAAATTGTCATAATTGGCAAATTTAGTATTTATCAGGATGAGAAAAATGATGGAGCCCTGGCTGGTGTAGCTCAGTGGATTGAGTGTGGACCTGGGAACCAAAGGGCTGCCAGTTCAATTCCCAGTCAGGGCACATGCCTGGTTTGTGGGTCAGGTCCCCAGTTGGGGACATGTAAGGGGCAACCACACATTGATATTTCTCTCCCTCTCTTTCTCCTTCCCTTCTCTATAAATAAATAAATAAAATCTTTAAAAAATGATGGAAAAATTCTAGAAAGAATATTAAGGGGTTTTAAAAGAATTTCTTTGTATTTTCCCCCCAGAACTAACCCAAAAGTCCTTAAGAAATTCCTTCAAAATAATCCAAAATTTATTCTTTTTCCTTCTTGCTTTCACATCTCTATGATGAGATTACCATCAAGGTCTAATCAAGCAGTAACAATGTTATAGTTGTAATAAAGTAAAGAATAAAATATCAAGACCTGAAAATGTATGCTCCAGAGATCAAGTACGAAGAAAAGTTAGGAAGGAAGAAATAATTATTGCCTGAAGTCATCGAGGAAGGCCTCGTGGAGGACATGGGATCTGAGCCATGTCGTTACGGTGGAAATCTGGATGGGTTTCTTGTTTTCTTTCCTTTTTGTTTGTGTAGTGTCTGTTTCTCAATTCCAGGAGCCTCCCTCACTCCCACTTTATCCATTTGGTTTGGTTTGGAACTAACTTCATCTAGCACCCCCCAAACCATGGGGTGAGCTCTGGCTTGGAGTTTGGCCAATAAATATTATACAAGTTTATTCAGGGTGTATAATAAATTTAGGCCAATAGAGTGAAACATGAGACTTTTACTAGAACATTTTGGAAAGAGAAATTATCTTTTACAGGAGTTGCTAAGCTGGTTGGATGAAGTCTGGAGCTATGGATGATTGAGCATCTTGACAACTCATGGGTAAAACAGAGACCCAACATGAATTCTTGACATGGTTTGATGAGTTCTTGGATACATTCATGCCTGAAGGACTCTGGCATCCCCTGGACTTTCCACTTACTGGTATGTCATTCACAAATACTTTTTACTGTTCAAGCCAGTTTGAGATGTTTCTGGCTTTTGTACGCAAAAGAGTTCTGACTAATATAAATACAAATATAATTGAATTGGGATAGGTGGAGCAAAACAATAAAGGCATTCCAAATGGCAGCTGCCCATCACGAGCAAAGGCTAGGTTGTGGGAGCAGGAGGTATAATGGGGAGAAGATTGGAGATTATATAATGAGGTAGAACATGAGATTAATCTTTGCATTGGTCAGGTGGGACCAGCAGATGAGACTAAAATGCATTGATGGAGGATCTTATACCATTGATGTCAGGAATTCATGAAAGGTTTTTGAACAGTAGACATAGCAGTAAGATTAATTTATATTTCTATAGTATTTTGCAGGTTCCAAAGTGATTATTACCTTGTGTGAATGATCTTTTGAAGATATTAATATTATCATACCTGTTCTAAAGACGGGAAAACTGGTATGTACAGAGGTAGTATAAAACAGACATTATATCACATCTCTGCTGCCTTAAACCTTCAACAATTTTTCATTGTCTCTATAATAAATTCAAGGTCCTTACCAGAGAGTACAGTTCCTGCATGATCTGATCCCTACCTCCCCCCTTATTTTATCCCACTCCACACCTTTTATACACTCCCTGCCTTATCCCACGTACATCACTCCAAAATACTGTGTCATCTTCCAGATCCTCAAAAGTTTCGAGTCTTTCAGGACTCAGAGGCTGAACACATGCTGTTGCTTTTCCTGGAGGAACATACACATAGTGGGTACAGACATAGTTTTAAGCTCTGGGAGCCACGTGGAAGTAAAAAGCAGCAGTGAAATAAATTTGAGCAATATATTTAACCCAAATATTAAAATACTTCAACATGCAATAAATATAAACTTAGATTGATTTTTCATTCAAAGTAATTGAAATCTGACATGTATTTTGCACTTATAATCCATGTTAATGTTCATACATTCAAACATTCATACCATGTTTGAATCAAGTGTTCAAATATGTCAGTAGTGGCTACCACATTGGATAGCACCATATTGCATAGGCTAAAAGTATTGATTTGGCTAAATTTATACTGAAGTAAATGTTTATTTTCATTTTTGTCCTGCACATCAGCATACCAGACTTCACAGAAAGACCAGAGCAAACACAGAACAAATAAAAGAATTGCTTTATGTTGGTCTATCTGCGTTACCACGTTAGCTAATTTTACAACTGCTTCAACCTCTCCATATTTATCAATCACTTAAAATAATGCCTGGTACAAAGTTAGAACTCAAAGAGTGTGAACTACTTTTATTATCATTATTTTTAATAGCAGGGACAGAATGTGGTCCCAGGACTCCTGACTTCTAGTCAAATTCCTTTTCCAGGTTCCCGGGGGCCTCCCATGTGAGCCCTGCATTTATGCGAAAAACACAACATCGTGGGCAGCCACCAGCAGCACAGAAACTTGTGCACTGGATCCCTGGTGCTGGAAGATCTGAGACTCTTCAAATCACCTGCTTGCAGGACAAAGTGCTGAAAAACAAAACTATTTCATTTTCTTGGATTGACCTTTAAATCCCTGCGTGCAGCCTCAGCTACACAGCCTGGGCTGCTAAGCACCCTGATGCTTGTATTAAAGATGCAGGATCCCACTTGTGAACAACAGGGAGCACTGGATGCCTGTCACCAGTGAAAGTCAGTGTCGGGAGGCTGTGTTTTTATGTGGATGTACTCCCACAGATGAAGAAAGTTAATGAGGCCACACTTGAGCTACATTCACACTAATGAATCAACTGAAAAAATGAAGGCTAAAAATACTTCATAATTCTCTTTGAGTAACATTCTTAGAACTGACAATTGGAAAAAAAATTCATTTTCTTGAAGCAATGACCTCTTGAAGACAGCCAGAGTAACCAAATCGAAGCCCGATGACTCCATAGAGCGAGGAGGATAATAGTGAATGGTAAAGTACCATATTAAGTCTATTTTGTTGGTATAAACCCCCAAGGTACATTTGTTGCTCGTACTCACTAAATATTTTTTAAAGGTTACTTAGTGTCTCATAAACCTGTCCTCACATTAAAAATTCACTGAAAGACAGGGATAGGCACAAATTCCATGACCGCTGATGTGACAGAATCACAAGTAGCCAAAGTAGGACCCTCATTCACACCCTCTCCACAAGTGATGTGCAAAAGCCACAGTTTTTCACTCTGAGCAGAAAGTGTGTAGGGGATTGGGTATGTGGTAGATCAGAGAGCTATCAGTAGCTGAAAATGGTGATTTTATTTATTCCTATATCACATTGTAATTGCTCATCTACCTTGAACAAGATGTTATGATAAATTCTGAGGATAGGACACGAATGTTGTCCTGCCTTCATGTGACTTACAGTCCTGTTGAGGGGGAAAACAATGCTTATGAAATATAGCATATCCTCAAATAACATTATTTTGTTCAATGTTAGTTTGTTACAATGAGATCCCTGAAATGCCATAGGAATTTATCTCATGTTTATATCAATTTGCCTATGGTAAAATTGGTTTTGCTACACATTGTTTTGCTTAAAGTTGCAGAACTTATCAATGACATTAAGTGAGGTCTTACTGCAAGTACATAATAATAAGCAAACTTAATAACTTAGATAAACTCTTTCTTCCAAGACCTGTGCTCAGTACTTGAAATACACCACCACAGTTGA